>CM055426.1:5448205-5695494 GCA_029228465.1 Salix viminalis
TTATTGCTCTCTGTTGCTATTATTTGCACTAGCTTTATTAATGGTTTTACATCCTTAAAAGGATTTGTTCTATATGATTTCGAGTTTTAGCTTCTTGGGTTGTTACTTTCTCTTTTATTCGTTTATTCATCTTTTGAACCTTGTTGGTGATTATGTCATAGATTTTTTGATGTTTGTTCATGCATCTCTTAATCCATTCATTTATATCCTGCAGCTCCGAGCTACCAGTAAACCACGTTGCTTGCAGAATCCAGTAAGATATATCTCGAAACACAGAGGATTCATCAGTTCCGAGGTTTGCCCACTTTGTCCACGTGTGACCTTGAAAATTCAATAGGAAGTTTTGCTATGATTATATTGGCTTCAACTCATCCTTGTACTCCAAGTTCTGCTAATTTTCCTAACAAAATTGTTATCTAGGTTACCTTTCGAAGGAAGACCAAGTTTTCATACCCAGCATTGTATGTAAGTTATCATTCCTTGGTTTCTTCTTGTCTGTCTAGATACCACTTGTCAGAGCATTCACACACATATTCACGCCCACTGCACGCCCACTCCTTCATACACCCTGTAAAGTGTCTTGGAAAATCGTGTTTTTTCCATGATTGATTTGTTTTGCTTGGTGTTTGTTTCATGCATGTACATGACCTTATTGTGCATTCCTTGACATGTTTGCAGAGAGATAAGCAAGACAGAAGGAGGCTAATTTGTGCAGTCGCCACAGAACCATTACCCCAAGCAGGTTGAAGAATCAAAAATGGACACCCCAAAAGAAATCTTTCTCAAGGATTACAAGTTGCCTGACTACTACTTTGACTCGGTATGCAAAAAGTTGCTCCAGTTTGGAATATAGACATCCAGGACTCTAAATTTCTTTCTTTGGCTTTCACTTATCCTCCTATACTTGTATCCTTATCTTAGGTGGGTTTGACATTTTTGCTGGGTGAAGAGAAAACAATTGTTAGCTCGAAAATAACTGTTTTACCCAGAGTTGAAGGTAACTATTAATGCCATCCTTTGCTCATAGAATTTGATCAGACACCTGTCGGAAACTTGCAAAAAGTGGTTCTTACAATGGAAGTTCGTACCATAGCAATGGCTAATCGAACTCTAACTGTCGAACAGGCTCTTCCTCTCCGCTAGTTTTGGATGGAGCAGACCTGAAGCTGCTTTCAGTTAAAGTCAATGGTGAGGAGCTGAAGGTATGTATATTTCACGCTTACAAATGTCGGCTTAGCTTGTGGATTTTTCCACTTGACTATATTGGAAAGCTTTTTTGATTTTTTGATCCTGATAGGCTACTCCCCTCTTTCCTAAAGGAGGTTCGATAATGCTATACCTTTTCCATTTTTTGCATTTTATTAGTCCTGGGATACTGACATCCAATTAGAACACTTTCCATTTTGTGATGTTTGGCACTTTCTTCATTTTCTTTCGTCATCTCTCTCTCTCTCTGTTTTTTTCTCTGCTTTCATTTTTTGGGGCGTGAGGGTTTAATCAGATAATTTGGTGATGATTTAACTCAACTTTTTTCGCGCTTTTATTTTCTTTCCAGAATGGAGATTATCATTTGGAATCACGCCATTTAACAATCCTATCACCACCTTCTGGTAAATTTACATTGGAAATTGTTACTGAGATATATCCCCATAAGAACACGTCATTGGAGGTGCAACATCTTTTCGCTCTTCCTTTTCACACATGACTCTTTTGACTGTTTGCTCAATTTGAAGTTTCACTATCCTTTTTCTCTTTAGGGACTGTACAAGTCATCTGGGAATTTCTGCACTCAATGTGAAGCAGAGGGTTTCCGCAAATTTACATATTATCAGGTTAATTCATGGGAGAACCATTTAACTTTATTGATTCATAGTTTCATACTTCTAAATACCACTTTGAATTATTTTATTTTAATGTGTTCACAGGATCGCCCTGATATAATGTCAAAATACACTGTCCGGATTGAAGCTGATAAGTCTTTGTACCCAGTATTGCTATCTAATGGAAATCTCTTGGAACAAGGAGACCTTGAGGTGAATTTACCTGTTATGTAGAATAGCCTCCACCGTCTACAAAAAAAATAAGTTAATAACTATCAAATTGCTTCTTCTCTGGATCTGTTGCAGGGTGGTAAGCATTTTGTTCTCTGGGAGGATCCCTTCAAGAAACCTTGCTATTTGTTTGCATTGGTTGCTGGACAGCTGGAGAGCAGAGATGATGTATTTGTTACCCGTTCTGGTCGAAATGTGTCACTAAGAATTTGGACCCCTGCACAAGATGTACCCAAGACAGCACACGCCATGTATTCACTTAAAGCAGCAATGAAATGGGATGAGGATGTTAGTATCTTCCTATCTAACCTATTATTTAACAATTACCTCAAACCTAGCTTCTGGGTTTTAGTGTTAAAGTCTTGCCATTTTATCATGTAACTCTGCAAACAGGTTTTTGGTCTTGAATATGACCTGGATCTCTTTAACATTGTTGCTGTCCCTGATTTTAACATGTAAGTTGCGTTCTTAGTTTCATAAAACATGCTCATATAATAGCCCTTATCTTGTTTGATCTATATAATGGTGACAAATAATGTTAGCTTCATGCACTTAAGACACTGACACGACCTTGTTTCTGATTGATTGTCAGGGGAGCCATGGAGAACAAAAGTTTGAATGTTTGTCATCTAACTTTTCTCGAGTTCATCATCATTTATATATTTTTATTTGATATCCTTATTAACACAAAAAATACATTGTTCTTATCTATCTGGATTGCCTTTTGGCAGATTTTCAATTCCAAGCTTGTTTTGGCATCCCCAGAAACTGCTTCAGATGCAGATTATGCTGCAATTCTCGGGGTTATTGGACATGAGGTTTGTTATGATATAACAAGAGCATTTTTTAAAACTTTTTGTATGATTCCGAGGAATGTATTGTTTTGACTTGAGATTTTTGTCATGACTCTATCTCTGCAGTATTTTCACAACTGGACAGGCAACAGGTGGGCTTCTAGTCCTCCCAATTTTGATCCTGTCTTTATGCCTTTGTTATTGCATTCTATTTTCATATGCAGTGAAATAAGATTTGTGTGGTTGCAACATGTTAGTAGTGGATTTCTTGTTCTGCTGGTCATGGAGATGAATGCATTTTAATTGCTTTTGTTTTATCTGAACTACTACAGTATGCACTGAATAAATTAAATTAAGTGATATCTGAATAAATGCAGAGTGACTTGTCGTGACTGGTTCCAGCTGAGCTTAAAGGAAGGTCTAACTGTATTTCGTGATCAGGTGGAACTCTCTTCTTTCCTATATAATGAGTGGCAATTTCATAGTCACATTGCAACTTTATTTATTCTTGAAAATCTTACAACATTGCTAGGAGTTTTCATCTGATATGGGAAGCCGCACTGTGAAGAGGATCTCCGATGTTTCAAGGCTTCGGATTTCTCAGTTCCCACAGGTTCTTTCGTCTCCTTTTTCATGTTTTTTGTAGCGATGACTTAAGTGTTAATCTACCAGGTGTTTAAATTACTTGCACAATTATAAGTTGATACATGAGTATGCTTTCTCAATAATTTCACATGGATTCTGTTAAAACAGACTATCTGCAAGCACTAACAAAGCTATTTTATATTCATTCAGGATGCCGGTCCTATGGCTCACCCAGTGCGCCCACATTCATATATCAAGGTATGAAATCTTCTTATTTATCAAAGGACTTTTCTGGCAAACTATCTGCTTGCTTTAATCCTAATTTTTAGTTGTGCACTGTATTCAATGTCACTGCTTTTTTATCCGCAGATGGACAACTTCTATACAGGTTAGTTTCTGCTCTGTATGACTTATTCAGTCAAAGCTTCATAAAAAAAACTTGTCTTTCAAGTGGTTTGGAATTTGGTTTTCATTTAACTCTTTTTGATATTTGGCTTTGTTTTGCAATGATGTTGGGTTCATTCTGATATGGGACTTTTGACCACCTACAATTTGCAGTGACGGTATGGTTTGGAAATTTATGGATGTATATTTTAAATTTGTCCAGTTTTCCTCCTTTCACGAAGTGCAGTTGCCTAATTGTTCGTCTTTTGTTTTTTCTTTTCTTTTTTCTCTTTGTTGCAGGTGTATGAAAAGGTATGATAGTGTTTTTGTCATGTGTATACGTATGCATGTGTGTGGATAAGGAGCACTGTTGATGAATCAGATGCTTATTTTTGTGTATTAGGGAGCGGAAGTTGTCAGGATGTACAAAACCTTATTAGGGAGTCAAGGTTTCAGAAAGGTAGCAAATAATCCAAACTGATTATTATGTGATTATCAGCTTTACCATTTAACTGTGCATCCATTAAATTTTTTCCAGAATTTTATTTTTATTTTTATTTTTCATATTTCAGGGCATGGATCTTTATTTTAAAAGACATGATGCTCAAGCTGTGACATGTGAAGACTTTTTTGCTGCCATGCGAGATGCAAATGATACAGATTTTGCTAATTTCTTGCTATGGTATAGACCTACCTTTTATTTTCTTGGAATTACCCTCTGCTTGTTTTATGCTTAGCTTGGAATGTAATAAAATTACAGGTACTCCCAAGCCGGTACACCTCTGGTGAAAGTTAAGTCATCTTATGATGCTGAAGCTCATACTTTCACCTTAAAGTTCAGGTATACATGCTAACTTCTTTGCAAGAGCCATAATCTTCCTTCCTTTGTCTTGTGATATGACTGAACCTTGAATCTGGATATTCCACAGTCAAGAAGTACCAGCAACGCCAGGGCAACCAGTTAAAGAACCCATGTTCATTCCTGTGGTATTAGGGCTGCTGGACACAAATGGCAAGGACATGCCACTCACGTCTGTGTATCATGATGGAGCATTGAAGTCTATTGCAAGTGACAGTCAACCAGCCTACAGTACAATTCTTAGAGTAACCAAGGTGAGAGCACACTAGTGAACCCATGCTTGCTAGCACACTAGTGAACCCATGCTTGCTTTATCTTTATATGTTTTAGTTTCTCCTTGGATATCTTGTTAACTGCAGTTTCTTTCCAAAGTCCTATTTTTTATTTTTTTGCCAGATTTGGCCAAGCATCAAAATGGTTTTGTCAGATTTTTCATGGTTGGTTGAGCTTGTAGTTATTCATACGAATTAGTGGTGTTCGTGGATTTACTATAAAGATGGCAGTAACTGTGGTTGATGTTAGTTAGTAGTTGTATTTCTCTTGAGAACATTCAGCAAGATGCCCAAACAAAAAAGCTTATGATGTGAAATGACCCACTGATGCTTTATTGTGATTTTTATTTCTTGAGATTAAAAAGAAAGGAATTTATACCATGCATCATTTTTATTAATAAGAAGTGAATTTACTGCTGATGCTTCACAGAAAGAGGAGGAATTTGTTTTCTCTGATATACCTGAGCAGCCAGTGCCTTCTCTATTGCGGGGTTTCAGCGCACCAATCCGTCTTGAATCTGATCTCTCTGACAGTGAACTGTTTTTCCTACTCGCTAATGACTCAGACGAATTCAACCGGTTTGTCTATCTCTAAGCATTTGTGCCATTTTTTTTTACATTAAAGTGAGTGATGGAAACATGTTTATATTCTTTTTTATTTTTGTTTCAGATGGGAGGCTGGACAAGTCTTGGCTAGAAAACTGATGCTCAGCTTAGTCATGGATTTCCAACAAGGGAGACCATTGGCTCTGAACCCAAAGTATGTGCAAGGACTAAGAAGCATACTTAGTGACTCGAATTTGGATAAGGTATGGCCAGCGTTTTTTCCTCATCCTTCCCCACTTGTTTGGGGGGAGGGAGGAGGTAGAAGATTCATGCACCAGAATAGATAGAATTTGTAAAGCTCTAATGAGGCTTAATCTTTTTGTTTATCCAGGAATTTATTGCAAAGGCATTAACACTACCAGGTGAAGGAGAAATAATGGACATGATGGATGTTGCTGATCCTGATGCTGTTCATGCTGTTCGATCTTTCATCAGGAAGCAGCTTGCATCTGAACTGAAATCAGAGCTCTTACGCACAGTATGGCCAGTTACCCTGGGTTTGCTTTTTTTGCACTTCATGTCTCCACTTCTTGATTAATCACTTATGGGTGAATGAATTTGCTGTACTTCACAGGTCGAAAACAATAGGAGCTCAGAAGAGTATGTGTTTAACCATCCTAACATGGCTAGGCGTGCTCTAAAGAATATTGCCCTTGGTCTGTGTGTCTTGTCTTGGTCGTGTTTCTTGGCATCATGGCGTTTAATGTTTCTAGATCATTATAGTTACTAATTTATGTTGTTACACATCTTTTCCACCCATCTGCAGCATATCTTGCATCTCTTGAAGACAAGGAGTTAACCGAGCTTGCATTGCATGAGTACAAAACTGCCACAAATATGACGGATCAATTTGCAGCTTTGGCAGCCATAGCCCAGAATCCTGGGAAATCTCGTGACGAAGTACTTGCTGACTTCTACACTAAGTGGCAGGATGACTATTTGGTGAATCTCTTGCTGAGTGCTATTTATTTTTCTTGTTTTTTGTTTTGCCTTTTCCACCAAGGGACAAATATATTTGGAAAACAATGACTTCCATGAGGCTATTATGTCATTGGAAGCTATTGCAAGGGACAAGCGATGGAGTAATTTTGTTATTTCTTGTTGGATAATCTGTTCTCTCTTTCTGTTAGGTTGTGAATAAATGGTTTGCCCTTCAAGCCATGTCTGATGTTCCTGGTAATGTTGAGAATGTCCGTAACCTCTTGAATCATCCAGCATTTGATCTGCGCAATCCAAACAAGGTATGCAATCATCAATAACTGTCTATGTTTGTTTGTGTGCACCACCTTCATGCGTCAATTTCAAAGGTTTGATTGAAATTGAACCCTTTGTGTGTGATATGCAGGTATACTCACTCATTGGAGGATTCTGTGGCTCTCCTGTGAATTTCCATGCAAAGGACGGGTCTGGCTACAAGTTCTTGGGGGAGATTGTTGTGCAACTGGACAAAATTAATCCTCAGGTCTGTTTCTATTACATCCATTGAGTAGGAAGTAAATTTTCATTATCACTATGCACATAGGATTGATCATTTGTATCTGTTTGTTCAATAACCTCCGTGGATTCAGGTGGCCTCCCGCATGGTGTCAGCCTTCTCAAGATGGAAACGCTACGATGAAACCCGTCAAAACCTTGCCAAGGTAAGTATCTGGTGCCATTTTTTTCTGTGGATTCAGCTGTTTAGAATAAGCATCCAAAAGCGATGATGTTGCATAAATCAGATTTACCTTTGAGATTTGTTGTTGGCTCGCATGTTAATTTGTTGCCAAATTGGCACGGTTTAATGCAGGCACAGCTGGAGATGATCGTGTCTGCCAATGGACTGTCAGAGAATGTATTTGAGATCGCCTCGAAAAGTTTAGCTGCCTAGATGGCTAAAATTTGCAGGCTGCAGCTGTTTCCCATCGGTGCTTGCGATAGTGATATACGAAATAAACGTGTGCTTGGCACAGTTGCAAGATCACCTTTATGAGCGTGCTTTCCTCATTATGTATCTTGTATGGAATGGGAGACAGGTTTCTGTAACGAGCATCTTGACTTCAAAGTATTTTGCAAAATAACACCCTACTGAATGCTTTTTTCTTCTTGGTTTGGTGAATTGGATGCCACTCGAAATTTATGAAGCACTAGCATATATCTAGCTAGGGATAAGTCATTTTGCCTACGGATAAGTGGGTTCCATGATCTTATTTTTGGTGATCCGTGAAGTATTTTTTGTCAAATTAAGATTACAAGATCTTCTTGTCATATTCATATGCCATGGTGTTAAAAAATAAAATATACAAATATTTTTTGATATATATTTAAATGAAAAATATTTTAAAAGCAACTGGTTTTACAATGATAATAATAAATGAATTTTACAATTTATATGTCAATACAATGGTTACGATTAATTTACCATGAATTATTGAGATTCCTTCTTGGGCACGTGCAAATTGCGGGTCCTTTGACACGTGTCAACCGTTTAACCTGCCATTAAAGGGTTGAAAACATGATCATTTGTGCCATGTATTGTAATTTTATAGAATTGAATTAATTTCCTGGCAAAATTGATGGTGTTTTTACCCATATCTTTAATTCTATAAAAGACGATGAAATAAATAAATTACAAAACTCATTTTTTAATCACTTTAATATTAAAAAAATAAAGTAAAAAGTAATAACAAAATTTAAAAAAAATACATCAATTATTATTGTAATCCTCACATACTTTTTGCTATTAATTTATGATGATAATAATCAGGTCTTGCTGGTTACTCCACCTGCTCATAGACCTTTGTTTGGTGATTTGTGACCTCTTTAGAAATTCTTCGAAAGCCACAGGGGTTTGTAATTAATAATAATTTTGATATTTTTCACATCAAGATTAAGGAATTATGATAATTTAATCGGTGGAACATTTATCTCACTAATTATACCAACCCCACAACCATCTTCTGTATCGAAAATTGGATTAGTTTTGGGGGACAAGGAGGGTAAAAGTAATCTTGAGCGGAATTCTCAACGCGCACAAATACATTTACATAAAAAAAAAAAGAGAGGATGGGACACTACATGAACAAGCTACCTTCTTTTGACCCTAATGGGTTGACAAATGGATGCAATAATTGGAAAACGGCAATCTCTGGTTTGATGAAGTGTAGGTTTGTTTCTGTGGTCTGAAAATATTTGAATATATATGTTCAATTAAATTTTTTTATTTATTTTGATATTTAAAATTATTTCAAAAAAAACATTGTTTTAATATATTTAAAAAAAAAACTTTAAAATACAAGTATTATATAACACTTGCAATGACTCTTCACATTGATCATCAGATCTCATGTATGGCGCAGCAAGGTATCACGGCATTCCCTAATTTGTTAGGATTGAACTAGTGTAGATTCGTAATTTAATTCTCCTTGAATATTTTTTTTTCTTCCTTGTATCAGACTTTTCTAAACCATGATCACTTCATCGCTTTTTAACTTGATGAAGCACGTTTACAAAAAAAGCCTAGCGTGAATGTTATTGCTCTCTGTTGCTATTATTTGCACTAGCTTTGTTAATGGTTTTACATCCTTCAAAGGATTTGTTCTATATGATTTCGAGTTTTAGCTTCTTGGGTTGTTACTTTCTCTTTTATTCATCTTTTGAACCTTGTTGGTGATCATGTAATAGATTTTTTGATGTTTGGTCATGCATATCTTATTCATTCATTTATATCCTGCAGCTCCGAGCTACCAGTAAGCCTCGTTGCTTGCAGAATCCAGTAAGAAATATCTCGAAACACAGAGGATTCATCAGCTCCGAGGTTTGCCCACTTTTCCACATCTGACCTTGAAAATTCAATCGGAAGTTTTTCTATGATTATATCGGCTTCAACTCATCCTTGTATTCCAAGTTCTGCCAATTTTTCTAACAAAATTGTTATCCAGGTTACCTTTCGAAGGAAGTACAAGTTTTCATACCCAGCATTGTATGTAAGTTGTCATTCCTTGGTTTCTTCTTGTCTGTCTAGATACCACTTGTCAGAGCATTCACACACCATATTCACGCCCACTCCTTCATACACCCTGTGAAGTGTCTTGGGAAATTGTGTGTTTTTTTGGTGATTGATTTGTTTTGCTTGGTGTTTGTTCTTGCATGTGTATGACCTTATTGTGCATTCCCTGACATGTTTGCAGAGAGATAAGCAAGATAGAAGGAGGCTAATTTGTGCAGTCGCCACAGAACCATTACCCAAGCAAGTTGAAGAATCCAAAATGGACACCCCAAAAGAAATCTTTCTCAAGGATTACAAGTTGCCTGACTACTACTTTGACTCGGTATGCAAAAACTTGCTCCAGTTTGGAATATAGACATCCAGGACTCTAAATTTCTTTCTTTGGCTTTCACTTATCCTCCTATACTTGTATCCTTTATCTTAGGTGGGTTTGACATTTTTGCTGGGTGAAGAGAAAACAATTGTTAGCTCGAAAATAACTGTTTTACCCAGAGTTGAAGGTAACTATTAAGGCATCATTTGCTCATAGAATTTGATCAGACACCTGTCGGAAACTTGCAAAAGTTGTTCTTACAATGGGTAACATAGCAATGGCTAATCAAACTCTAATTTTCGAACAGGCTCTTCCGCTCCGCTAGTTTTAGATGGAGCAGACCTGAAGCTGCTTTCAGTTAAAGTCAATGGCGAGGAGCTGAAGGTATGTATATTTCACTCTTACAAATGTTGGCTTAGCTTGCGGATTTTTCCACTTGACTGTATTGGAAAACTTTTTTGATTTTTTGATCCTGTTAGGCTACTCCCCTCTTTCCTAAAGGAGGTTTGATAATGTTTTACCTTTTCCATTTTTTGCATTTTATTAGTCCTGGGATACTGACACCCAATTAGAACACTTTCCATTTTGTGATGTTTGGCACTTTCTTCATTTTCTTTCGTCATCTCTCTCTCTCTATGCTTTTTTTCTCTGCTTTCATTTTTTGGAGCGGGAGGGTTTAATAAGATAATTTGGTGATGATTTCACTCCACTTTTTTCGTGCTGTTCTTTTTTTCCAGAATGGAGATTATCATTTGGAATCACGCCATTTAAAAATCCTATCACCACCTTCTGGTAAATTTACGTTGGAAATTGTTACTGAGATATATCCCCAGAAGAACACGTCATTGGAGGTGCAACATCTTTTCGCTCTTCCTTTTCACAGATGACTCGTATGACTGCTTGCTCAATTTGAAGTTCCGCTATCCTTTTTCTCTTTAGGGACTGTACAAGTCATCTGGGAATTTCTGCACTCAATGTGAAGCAGAGGGTTTCCGCAAATTTACATATTATCAGGTTAATTCATGGGAGAACCATTTAACTTTATTGATTCATAGTTTCATACTTCTAAATACCACTTTGAATTATTTTATTTTAATGTGTTCACAGGATCGCCCTGATATAATGTCAAAATACACTGTCCGGATTGAAGCTGATAAGTCTTTGTACCCAGTATTGCTATCTAATGGAAATCTCTTGGAACAAGGAGACCTTGAGGTGAATTTACCTGTTATGTAGAATAGCCTCCACCGTCTACAAAAAAAAATAAGTTAATAACTATCAAATTGCTTCTTCTCTGGCTCTGTTGCAGGGTGGTAAGCATTTTGTTCTCTGGGAGGATCCCTTCAAGAAACCTTGCTATTTGTTTGCATTGGTTGCTGGACAGCTGGAGAGCAGAGATGATGTATTTGTTACCCGTTCTGGTCGAAATGTGTCACTAAGAATTTGGACCCCTGCACAAGATGTACCCAAGACAGCACACGCCATGTATTCACTTAAAGCAGCAATGAAATGGGATGAGGATGTTAGTATCTTCCTATGGAACCCATTATTTAAAAATTACCTCAAACCTAACTTCTGGGTTTTAGTGTTCAAGTCTTGCCATTTTATCATGTAACTCTGCAAACAGGTTTTTGGTCTTGAATATGACCTGGATCTCTTTAACATTGTTGCTGTGCCCGATTTTGACATGTAAGTTGCGTTCTTAGTTTCATAAAACGTGCTCATATAATAGCCCTTATCTTGTTTGATGTATATAATGGTGACAAATAATGTTAGTTTCATGCACTTAAGACACTCACACGACCTTGTTTCTGATTGATTGTCAGGGGAGCCATGGAGAACAAAAGTTTGAATGTTTGTCATCTAACTTTTCCCAAGTTCTTCATCATTTATATTTGTTTATTTTATCTTCTTATTAACACAAAAAACACGTTCTTATCTATCTGGATTGCCTTTTGGCAGATTTTCAATTCCAAGCTTGTTTTGGCATCCCCAGAAACTGCTTCAGATGCAGATTATGCTGCAATTCTCAGGGTTATTGGCCATGAGGTTTGTTATGATATAACAAGAGCATTTTTTAAAACTTTTTGTATGATTCCGAGGAATGTATTGTTTTGACTTGAGATTTTTGTCATGACTCTATCTCTGCAGTATTTTCACAACTGGACAGGCAACAGGTGGGCTTCTAGTCCTCCCAATTTTTATCCTGTCTTTACGCCTTTGTTGTTGCATTCTATTTTCATATGCTGTGAAATAAGATTTATGTTATTGCAACATGTTAGTAGTGGATTTCTTGTTCTGCTGGTCATGGAGATGAATGCATTTTAATTGCCTTTGTTTTATCGTGAACTACTACAGTATCCACTGAATCTTAAATTAAGTGATATCTGAATAAATGCAGAGTGACTTGTCGTGACTGGTTCCAGCTGAGCTTAAAGGAAGGTCTAACTGTATTTCGTGATCAGGTGGAACTCTCTTCTTTCCTATATAATGAGTTGCAATTTCAAAGTCACATTACACCTCTATTTATTCTTGAAAATCTTACAACATTGCTAGGAGTTTTCATCTGATATGGGAAGCCGCACTGTGAAGAGGATCTCCGATGTTTCAAGGCTTCGGATTTCTCAGTTCCCACAGGTTCTTTTGTGTTTTTTTTCATGTTTTTGGGAGCGATGACTTAAGCGTTCATCTATCAAATGTTTAAATTACTTGCACAATGATAAGTTGATGCATGCGTATGCTTTCTCAATAATTTCACATGGATTCTGTTAAAACAGACTATCTGCAAGCACTAACAAAGCTATTTTGTAATCATTCAGGATGCCGGTCCTATGGCTCACCCAGTGCGCCCACATTCATATATCAAGGTATGAAATCTTCTTATTTATCAAAGGACTTTTCTGGCAAACTATCTGCTTGCCTTAAACCTAATTTTTAGTTGTGCACTGTATTCAATGTCACTGCTTTTTTATCCGCAGATGGACAACTTCTACACAGGTTAGTTTCTGCTCTGTATGACTTATTCAGTCAAAGCTTCATAAAAAAACTTGTCTTTCAAGTGGTTTGGAATTTGGTTTTCATTTAACTTTTTTGATATTTGGCTTTCTTTTGCAATGATGTTGGGTTCATTCTGATATGGGACTTCTGACCACCTACAATTTGCAGGGACGGTATGGTTTGGAAATTTATGAATGTATATTTTAATTTTGTCCAGTTTTCCCCCTTTCATGACGGCCAGTTACCTAATTGTCTGTCTTTTGGTTTTTCTTTTCTTTTCTTTTTTCTCTTTGTTGCAGGTGTATGAAAAGGTATGATATCGTTTTTGTCTTGTGTATACGTATGCATGTGTGTGGATAAGGAGCAATGTTGATGCATCAGATGCTTATTCCTGTGTATCAGGGAGCGGAAGTTGTCAGGATGTACAAAACCTTATTAGGGAGTCAAGGTTTCAGAAAGGTAGAAAATAATCCAAACTGATTCATATGTGATTATCAGCTTTACCATAAAACTGTGCGTCCATGAAAATTTTACCAGAATTTTATTTTTATTTTTCATATTTCAGGGCATGGATCTTTATTTTAAAAGACATGACGCTCAAGCTGTGACATGTGAAGATTTTTTTGCTGCCATGCGAGATGCAAATGATACAGATTTTGCGAATTTCTTGCTATGGTATAGACCTGCCTTTTATTTTGTTGGAATTACCCTCTGCTTGTTTTATGCTTTGCTTGGAATGTTATAAAATTACAGGTACTCCCAAGCCGGTACACCTCTGGTGAAAGTTAAGTCATCTTATGATGCTGAAGCTCATACTTTCACCTTAAAGTTCAGGTATACCTGATAACTTTCTTGCAAGAGCCATAATCTTCCTTGCTTTGTCTTGTGGTATGACTGAACCTTGAATCTGGATATTCCACAGTCAAGAAGTACCAGCAACGCCAGGGCAACCAGTTAAAGAACCCATGTTCATTCCTGTGGTATTAGGGCTGCTGGACACAAATGGCAAGGACATGCCACTGTTGTCGGTGTATCATGATGGAGCATTGAAGTCTATTGCAAGTGACAGTCAACCACCCTACAGTACAATTCTTAGAGTAACCAAGGTGAGAGCACACTGGTGAAACCATGATTGCCGTATCTTTATAAGTTTTAGTTTCTCCTTGGATATCTTGTTAACTGCAGTTTCTTTCCAATGTCCTATTTTTTATTGTTTTGCCAGATTTGGCCAAGCATCAAAATGGTTTTTTCAGATTTTTCGTGGTTGGTTGAGCTAGTAGTTATTCATACGAATTAGCGGTGCTTGTGGATCTATTATATAGATGGCAGTAGCTGCGGTTGATGTTAGGTAGTAGTTGTATTTCTCTTGAGAACATTCAGCAAGATGCACAAACAAAAAAGCTTATAATGTGAAATGACCCCCACTGAAGCTTTATTGTGATTTTTATTTCTTGAGATTAAAAAGAAAGGAATTTATACCATGCATCATTTTTATTAATAAGAAGTGAATTTACTGCTGATGCTTCACAGAAAGAGGAGGAATTTGTTTTCTCTGATATACCTGAGAAGCCAGTACCTTCTTTATTGCGGGGTTTCAGTGCACCAATCCGTCTTGAATCTGATCTCTCTGACAGTGAACTGTTTTTCCTCCTCGCTCATGACTCAGACGAATTCAACCGGTTTGTCTATCTCTAAGCATTTGTGCCATTTGATTTACATTAAAGTGAGTGATGGAAACATGTTTATATTCCTTTTTATTTTGGTTTCAGATGGGAGGCTGGACAGGTCTTGGCTAGAAAACTGATGCTCAGCTTAGTCATGGATTTCCAACAAGGGAGACCATTGGCTCTTAACCCAAAGTATGTGCAAGGACTAAGAAGCATACTTAGTGACTCGAACTTGGATAAGGTATGGCCAGTGTTTTTTCGTCATCTTTCCCCACTTCTTTGGGGGCAGGGAGGAGGTAGAAGATTCAAGCACCAGGATAGATAGAATTTGTAAAGCTCTAATGAGGCTTAATCTTTTTGTTTATCCAGGAATTTATTGCAAACGCATTAACACTACCAGGTGAAGGAGAAATAATGGACATGATGGATGTTGCTGATCCTGACGCTGTTCATGCTGTTCGATCTTTCATCAGGAAGAAGCTTGCATCTGAACTGAAATCAGAGTTTTTACGCACAGTATGGCCAGTTACCCTGGGTTTGCTTTTTTTGCACTTCATGTCTCCACTTCTTGATTAATCACTTATGGGTGAATGAATTTGCTGTACTTCACAGGTCGAAAACAATAGGAGCTCAGAAGAGTATGTGTTTAACCATCCTAACATGGCTATGCGTGCTCTAAAAAACCTTTCCCTTGGTCTGTGTGTCTCGTCTTGGTCTGGTGTTTCTCGGCATCACGGTGTTTAATGTTTCTAGATTATTATAGTCACTAATTTAAGCTGTCACACCTGTCTTTTCCACCATCTGCAGCATATCTTGCATCACTTGAAGACCGGGAGTTAACTGAGCTTGCATTGCATGAGTACAAAACTGCCACAAATATGACCGAGCAATTTGCAGCTTTGGCAGCCATAGCCCAGAATCCTGGGAAAACTCGTGACGAAGTACTTGCTGACTTCTACACCAAGTGGCAGGATGATTATTTGGTAAATCTCTTGCCGAGTGCTATTTATTTTCTTGTTTTTGTTTTTGCCTTTTTTCACCAAGAGAGAAATATATTTGGAAAACAATGACTTCCATGAGGCTATTATGTCATTGGAAGCCATTGCAAGGGACAGAGCGTTGGAGTAATTTAGTTATTTCTTGTTGGATAATCTGTTCTCTCTTTCTGCTAGGTTGTGAATAAATGGTTTGCCCTTCAAGCCATGTCTGATGTTCCTGGTAATGTTGAGAATGTCCGCAAGCTCTTGAATCATCCAGCATTTGATCTGCGCAATCCAAACAAGGTATGCAATCATCAATACCTGTCTATGTTTGTTTGTGTGCCTCACCTTCACGTGTCAATTTCAAAGGTTTGATTGAAATTGAACCCTTTATGTGTGATATGCAGGTATCCTCACTCATTGGGGGATTCCGTGGCTCTCCTGTGAATTTCCATGCAAAGGACGGGTCTGGCTACAAGTTCTTGGGGGAGATTGTTGTGCAACTGGACAAAATTAATCCTCAGGTCTGTTTCTATTACATCCATTGAGTAGGAAGTAAATTGTCATTATCACTATGCACATAGGATTGATCATTTGTATCTGTTTGTTCAATAACCTCCGTGGATTCAGGTGGCCTCCCGCACGGTGTCAGCCTTCTCAAGATGGAAACGCTACGATGAAACCCGTCAAAACCTTGCCAAGGTAAGAGTATCCGGTGCCATTTTTTCTGTGGATTCAGCTGTTTAGAATAACCATCCAAAAACATCTATGTTGCACAAATCAGATTTACCTTTGAGATTTGTTGCTGGCTGGCATGTTAATTTGTTGCCAAATTGGCACGGTTCAATGCAGGCACAGCTGGAGATGATCGTGTCT
Organism: Salix viminalis; assembly: GCA_029228465.1. NCBI lineage: Eukaryota > Viridiplantae > Streptophyta > Magnoliopsida > Malpighiales > Salicaceae > Salix > Salix viminalis. The sequence goes on from CM055426.1 coordinate 5,464,578, forward strand.
GCCAATGGAATGTCAGAGAATGTATTTGAGATCGCCTCAAAAAGTTTAGCTGCTTAGATGGCTAAAATTTGCAGGCTGCAGTTGTTTCCGACCGGTGCTTGCGATAGTGATATAGGAAATAAACGTGTGCTTGGCACATTTGCAAGATCACCATTATAAGCGTGCTGTCCTCATTATGTATGGAAGAGAGACAGGTTTCTGTAACAAACAGATATCTTGACATGAAGTATTTCGCAAAATAACACCCTACTGAATGCTTTTTTCTTCTTCTTGGTTTGGTGAATTGAATGCCACGCTAAATGTCTGAAGCACTAGCATGTATCTAGCTAGGGATAAGTCATGTTACCTACGGGATAAGTGGGTTCCATGATCTTTTGTTTGGTGATCCGTGAAGTATTTTTTGTCAAATTAAGATTACAAGATCTTCTTGTCATGTTCATATGCCATGATGTTCAAAAATAAAATATAAAAACATTTTTTTGATATATCTTTAGATAAAAAATGTTTAAAAAACAACTGGTTTTACAATGATAATAATAAATGAATTCCACGGATTATATGTCAATACAATGGTTACGATTAATTTATCCCTACTGGGGCACGTGCAAATTGCGGGCCCTTTGACATGTTTCAGCCGTTTAACCTGCCATTTAAGGGTTGAAAACCTGATAATTTGTACCGTTATTGTAATTTGGCAGAATTGAATTAATTTCCTGGCAAAATTGATGGTGTCTTTAGCCTGAACTTTAATTCTATAAAAAGGCGATGAAATAAATAAATTTCAAAACTCATTTTTTAATCACTTTAATATTAAAAAAATAAATAAAAATTTAAAGAAAAAAGTAATAACAAAAATTCAAAAAATAAAAATACATGAATTATTATTGTAATCCTCACATAATTTTTGCTACTAATTTATAATGATAATAACCAGGTCTTGCTGTTTACTCCACCTGCTCATAGACCTTTGTTTATCTCATTAATTACACTAACCCCATAATCATCTTCTTTGGGGGACAAGTAGGGTAAAAGTAATCTGGAGCGGAATTCTCAACGTGCACACATACATGTTCATAAAAAAAAAAGGTAAAAAAGAGAGGATGGGACACTACATGAACAAGTGACCTTCTTTTGACCTAATGGGTTGACATATGGATGCAATAATTGGACAACGGCAATCTCTGGTTTGATAAAGTGTACGTTTGTTTTTGTGTTTTGAAAATACTTAAATTTTTATTTATTTATTTTGAATTAGATATTTTAGATATTTTGATATAAAAAATTATGTTTAAAAAATAAAAAAAACATTGTTTTAATATATATATATTTTAAAAAAACTTTAAAAAACAAGCATTATATAACACTTGCAATCACTCTGGAAATTGATCATCATATATTATGTATGGTGCACCAAAGTATCACGGCATGACCCTAATTTGTCAGGATTGAATTAGTGTAGATTCGTAGTTTAATTATCCTTAACCTTTTACTTTTCTTGTATCAGACTTTTCTAAACCATGATCACTTGACTTTTTACCTTGATTAAGCACATACTAAGATGGGTTACAAAAAAGCCTAGCTACTAGAGGCCTAAAATTGTGTCACCTTTTAGATGCACCAATCATTCTGCTTTCCCTTGAAGGGAATCATTCACCACTTGCATAAAGATCATGGAGAAGGCGTTCCTTGCATTCAAAACCCTAAGAATCTAGGGCTGCATATTTTAGTGGACCCTAAAACTAAAAAGCTTTAGATGAACTAGTGTTTTTCAAAAATATTTTTGAAAAAAAAAGATTTTTTTTAATTTTTATTTTCAAGTTTAAATTAATAAAATTTGATTTTTTTAGATCATTTTGATATGCTGATGTCAAAAATAATTTTAAAAAAATAAATAAAATATAAATTTAATGTTTTTTTGAATAAAAAATATTTTAAAAACAACCGCAACCACACTCCTAAATTTGTTCATGTATTCTTCTTCTATATCGTATTAGAGACGTCGGTTTTGGACTGTATATATATATAGGGTTCGTCATTACTAGGCCAGTGTGCCTGGGTTGTTCGAGTCGTTGATTTTCTTTATTATCTAACGGTCGTTTTTTCATGGGTTATAAAACCTGAAAGGGTAACAATAAAACAAAACAAGAGAAGTTGGGCCACATGTGTAATTAGAAAACCTTAAGGATGGGGTTGTACGGGCCTAATTATATACAGGGGTGGGGGCCTGGCACCTTATAGATATTGACCAACTGTAGTGAATGTGATTAGGTGTGTCGGATGGGTTAAAATTAATACAATCTCACTCACGTGTAACTCTCCGGCCTAACCCTATCGCTTTACAAATAGAAAGATTCTTTTTAGATGCGATAGAAAATTACTTTTTTAAAAAAGTGTATTTTATAAATTTAATGATAAGCTAGTAAAATTTCAAATGTCTCGTTACAAATTATATTGACTTGAACTCAAATTTATTACATAAATTATGAGTTTTCTGACATTACTCTATGTAACTTGAAACCTACCTAGAAAGTTGATGATTACAAGAACACTTCCCTGTGCACGATGAAGTAAGAAGGCACACGCAAAGTTCTTAACACTAATAATTCTAGTAGATATTTAGTTTGTGCTATTTCATGGGCAGGATTAGTTATTTTAATGTAAAAAGATATTTTGGAGTTGCTTTTTTAGAATATAAAAAGAAAAACGTGAGATTGAAGAATAAAAAAAACATGGATTAAAAAAATCAAATTCAAAGAAAAAAAATGCAATAAATAGTATCATGTGAAATGATGAATACTATAAAACATTAATTAATCCCTTTAGTGTTTTGCTAATCATTTTTATTTTTAATATCATTTTTTAATTCAAATATAATAGTCCCAGCAAGCATTATTAATGCACCGATATTCTAGACGTTACCATGTATATGCTATTTTGGCTGTGCTAATTAAATAAGATAATCAGAAGGAAAACATTGTTGGGTGGGGGTGCGAGAGAGCAGCCGTGCAAGTTATTAGTTTGAAGAGAGAGAGAGAGAGAGAGAGGGGTAAAGGGGAAGAATTTTGGAAGATGGGACCGTTGAGACGGGATATGTGCGCACGAAAGGTATCTAGAAGTTGATGGCCACACGTGCACTCACTTTGACAATTATTTATTTAAAACAAATCCTTTCTTTCTTTCTTTCTCGGTGATAAGACCATAATTAAAATCAGTCACTTTACGAAATTGCCTTTACACTTCCTTTTTTTTTGGTATTTACAATCCAGATCAATCATAAAATAGTGTCTTTTCGTTCCATTTGACCAAACTACCCCCACTTCTCGCTAAGAATTACAATCATCTTCAAGGTTTTGTCCATTTTCCATATCGCCACCATTTATCCAGTTATTGTCCGGTTGGGTGGTTGAACCACTTTTTGTTTTTTTTATTAAATTTTGTTGTTTTTTTCTTTCAGATGATTTTGATGGGATGATATAAATATAAAATTTGAAAAGTAAAAAAATATATTTTGATACATTTATATAAAAAAAAAACTAGAACATGGAAATCAAGCTGCACAGTAAAATATCAAATATCTGACGAGGAAAGAAAACATTGAAGAAAATTGAAGCGGGTCACAAGGATAAAAGGGTAAATGATAGTTAATAGCAGGGGCAATACAAAAATTCATATAAAAAAAGAAGAAAGTAGTGTAAAGTCCGAGTCGTCGTCGATAATTACAGAGAGAAAAATTAATTAAGTCATTGCCGTGTTTGACCTCAAAACCGTTACTCAAATCACAAAATTACTTATCACGGTCTCCCTCTCTCTCTCCCTCTCTCTCTATACAGAATAACGGAGAGAGAGATTTATTGGTTTGAGAAAATTCCTTAACCAAAAGAAAAGAATACAAATGGTGATTTGAGAATACAAACAGAGGACAGAGAGAAAAGAAAAGAAGCAGAGATGAGAGGCTTCAATGGAGAGTCGAGAGCTGCAAACAATACTCTAGAGACTATAAACGCTGCTGCTACTGCGATCGCATCTGCTGAGAATCGTGTGTCTCAAGCTACGGTTCAGGTAGTTGTTATTATTTTTTAATTTTCATTGCTTTGTTTGATCGTCTTGTTATGAATAATCTTATGCGTGAAGATTAGCGAGGTTATGAGTTTTAACTAAGATCAAGCGATGATTCACATGATTCTGAAGTTTCTCCAAGCAAAATTAAAGCAGATTTTGATATCAAAATCAGTGAAATGGTCTTAAAGTGCTTTAATTTTGCTATCAAAATGATTGAAATGGTCTCGAAGTAAGAAAAACAAACCTCTTTTTTGTGCCTTTTGATGTATAATTTTTATTTTTTCACGAAGGTTGACTTTTGTTTCGATAAAGTATGCTGCTTTAGATTTTGTTTTTTCTTCTTAGTTTAGTTTTGTTAAGCAATAACTTTTTATTATTTCCATAGAGAAAAGTTCATTTTTATGTTAAATTCTGGCATATATATCATATGATCTAGAGGAGTAAGTGAGAGGAAATTGTGTGCTTATTTTTAGTTGAAATCCCCTCTTTTAATGTCTCATAGACTTGGGATAAATCATAGATTAAGAGTTGAGATTTCGTGCTAATGAAAGGATTTATGGTTTCATGCTCGAAAAAAGAGGGGGTCTGTTGATAGAGTTATTGTGACACTCGACAAATGAGATTTGAATCAAGCTAGATGTTGATCGCTAGTTTTGACTTTATCCGAGTCTTGCTCCTGGTAACATGATTGAGTTTGTCTCATTTTCTTGTATGCCTAAGCTGCTACTTGATAGAGGAATTCTTGATTATTGTTTCCGGGTGCATCATGCTGTGTTTTATTATACCCATCATTTATGATTTCTCTGTCTTTCTTTTGATGGGTAGTAGTCAATATGATTTGTAAGTGCAGGCGTAATGGGCTCTGCTTATTACAGTAGTATCGACAACGGATTGAATAAGATATATACGCTATTTTTTCCCTGCAGTGATTTATTGTATGTGAATCTGTCAAAAGTAAATATAAGGTCTTGTTTTGATAAAATCCATATAGTTTCTCAGTGTGTGTTAAATCAACTGCTATATTGAAACTCACTTTATTGGTTTCCTTCATGGGTCTTGCTGCATGAGAGTTTCTTCCAATCTTTCGTCATGAGATAAAAAAAAGAAATAATCCTCCTTTGCTGGAGCGGATGTTTGGTATGGTTTAATGTTTTAATACTAGTTTGTGTGGACAGAAGAGAAGATGGGGGAGCTGCTGGAGTATCTCTCTGTGTTTTGGATATCAGAAACACAAAAAACAAATTGGTCATGCTGTCCTCTTTCCTGAACCATCAGCTCCTGGAAATGGTGCTCCTGCTTCTGAAAATCCAACCCAGGCACCAGTAGTCACACTTCCCTTCGCTGCACCTCCCTCCTCCCCTGCCTCTTTCTTTCAATCAGAACCTCCTTCTGTTACTCAATCACCAGCAGGTTTAGTGTCCCTCACCTCTATTTCTGCCAGCATGTACTCTCCCAGTGGACCTGCCTCTATTTTTGCTGTTGGTCCTTATGCCCACGAAACCCAGTTAGTCTCACCACCCGTGTTCTCAACTTTTACCACTGAACCATCAACTGCTCCTTTCACTCCTCCTCCTGAGTCTGTCCACTTGACTACACCATCCTCGCCTGAGGTTCCTTTTGCCCACTTCCTTGACCCTAGCCTCCGAAATGGTGATAAGGGCCTGAGATTCCCATTTGATTTTCAATCTTATCAGTTTCATCCTGGAAGCCCAGTTGGCCAGCTCATTTCACCTAGCTCTGGCATTTCAGGTTCAGGCACATCATCTCCTTTCCCTGATGGTGAGTTTGCTGTTGGTGGTGCTCACTTTCCTGAGTTTCGAATGGGTGAGCCTCCAAAGCTCTTGAACCTTGATAAGCTCTCCACATGTGAATGGGGATCATACCAAGGTTCAGGGGCATTGACTCCAGATTCTGTGAGGCGCAGATCGCCCAACTTTCTCCTGCACTGTCAGTTTTCTGATGTTCCCCCCCGCACCCTTGTTCAGAAAATGGACACAAGAATGATCAGGCTGTTAATCATAGAGTCTCTTTTGAGTTAACTGCTGAAGATGCCTCGAGATGTGTGGAAGAGAAGCCAGCATTTTCTATTAAAACTGTGCCAGAAAACGTGGAAAATGGCACGCAAGCTAAAGAAGAAAAGAATTCTGGTGAATCGATACAAAGCTTCGAGTGTCGTGCTGGTGTAACATCTAATGACTCGCCAGAGATGGCTTCAACAGATGGAGAGGAGGTGACACCACAGCATCGAAAGCAACAGTCCATCACTCTTGGCTCTGTTAAGGAATTTAACTTTGACAATGCTGATGAAGGAGATTCACGCAAGCCTAGTAGTTCAAACTGGTGGGCCAATAGAAGTGTTATTGGGAAGGAGGGTGAGACCACCGAGAACTGGTCATTCTTCCCTATGGTGCAGTCAGGTGTTAGCTAGCTAGTTTCTAAAAAGACCTCTTCACTGCTACTTACGGACCCATCTAGGATTTTGGTGCTAGAAACCAAGCACCACACTTACCGAGCCAATTGCGGTGAGTTTTTCATCTGCTGTGCGAAGGAAGGTAGACTGACCCTTAAATGAAGGCTGTTTTTGATCGAGACCTGAAAACAGGGAAAACATGATAGTTTTAATATAAATATTTTTTTTTTGGCTTAGCAAGCTTGAATAGTGTATCACATATCTCTCTTCCTTTGGCAGAAAGATGAACTAACAGTGTCTGTTGAGTTCTTGTAATCCCCATTTGTAATATAGATGATGAATAGATAGTTTAATAATGCCAAAAAGAATGAGGATGAAGGGTTTTCTTTCTTTCTTTTTTCATCAGTGCCCTTGTCTGGAGATTTCGACATCTGGCTCGAAACAACATCAATCATATATATCAAGGAAAAGATCCAGGATTCCTGTCCAGTTTATTATGAGGAAAATTAGATTTACTTGGTGTTGTGAACTTAAGAATTAAAAGCACTGGAAACACACTCAATCTGAGAATGACTTGGAAACAAGCTTTGGCTATTAAATAGCCTTTACAGTCTAACCTAAGCAACAATGCAGCCAGGTTTTAGCTAACTAAACAACGTGGTAATCAATAAAAGAAAGATTCAAATAACAAATCACTTCCCTATTAAACAGGGATCATTCAAAAAAACAGAAGATAAAACTCTAACTGAAACACCTACTAACTCGACATTCCCTTCCTTAAACTAATCAGTTTACTTCTGGTACTTGAGTGAACAGCCCAGTTTGTTGTTCCTCCATTTCTACTAAAAGGGGCGGGCTTACAAGTGTAGAAGATACATGGCAAAAAAAGAAAAAAACACGGTGGGAGAGAGAAGTGAGGTTAAATTAGAGAGAGTTTGTGAGTTGAGTTGAGAAAGTTTTCTCCTCCTCCTCCTCCGCTGTTGTAATCTTTATTTTCTTCCCGACGAGTGGAATTGGTAGATGTAGGAAAATTGTTAAAATGGATGTTCTTGATTCTAGATATCAGTCTTAGGTACTAACATGTTTTTCTTCCATTTGGTTTGCTGTCAAACCTAATACCTCTTTACTAGCAAGCAATGGTAGAAGAATCACAGGTTTTTAAAGAAGTTTGATACTTGAGATTTGATAAATGTTTGACGGTAACAAGCAAATTAGATTTTTCAGGCTTGTATGAGCATCACAAACTATACGAGGAACATGTGGGTTCTGGCAAAACTCAAATGGTCAATTGATAGGCGAAACAGGTAGGCACATGTCAAGAAAAGGATGGTCCAACTTGGATGGCTCCTCCACGGTCAATTTCCAACCAAATTATAAGCATCATTGAAAGAAAGGAAAAAGTATCGAAAATAAAAGCCTTAGAGAACAACTTTCCTTGCCATTTTTTTTTGCAGTTTAATATCGTGATAGTAACTAATTCTAAGCATATATTTTTTAAATACATTAAAATAAACTTTCCTGGCCCTTTATACTTATAGTATTGTTAGCACAACCTGCAACGAACATAAACCACCCCTGGCGCCACCTCCACAACCACCACCAGCCCACCATCTCCACCTGAGTTTATGGGATTCGAAATTTCTTCTTAAAGGGACAGGAGAGATTACAAAATACAAAAACGATGCCTACCTTCACAACCACCACTATCATGTCCTCTCAAAGCAACAACCTCAATATCCACAGACTCAAAATCAATCCAAATACACAATCAAACATAGTCACAATTAACGTTGGTGGGCAAATTTTTCAAACAACAGATCAAACCCTAACCCTGGCAGGTCCGAAATCCCTCTTTTCCCAACTCTCCGAGTTTAGTCCACTCGGTCCCCATTTCATCGACCGAGACCCTGATTTATTCTCTATTCTCTTGTCCCTCTTGAGAACCGGAAATCTCCCTTCAAAGGCCAAATCTTACGATCTCCAAGACTTGATTGAAGAGTCAAAGTTTTACAGGATTGAGTCTTTATTAGTCGATTCTCTCTCGAACCCATCTCGGTTTGATCCTTTTAACCTTCAAAAAACCCTAATCTTACCCTTGAACAGCCGGGACACGGCGTCAGCGATTACCGCGACACCGCATGGTGCCTTGCATGTGTCTCACGGTAGCAAGATCACGTCTTTTGATTGGTCATTGCAGAACAAGTCAACAACTTTAACCCAATTCTCTGCAATTGATTCGATGTTAGCGATTTCCCCAATTTTGGTTGCCGTCGGGGCCACTGATTTCTCGGGGCTGCAAATTCTTGATCTAGAGAAAAAGGGTTTAGTTTTAGAGACTTTGAATTGGGAAAATGTGACTAAATCAGGGTCAACAGTACAAGCAATTGGGTCATCTAATGATTTTTTGTATTTACGAGTTTCGAATCAAGTAGGAGAAACTCGAATTCCATATTGGTTTATGATTTGAAGACTTTATCGCCAGTTACTGAGATTGCTCATTATGAAATATTTGGTGCTGATTTGGATTCTGCTATACCGGCCACGAAATTGAAATGGGTAGAGAGTTATAATGTGCTAATGGCATCGGGGTCTCATAGTGGACCGTCAGGTGTGTTAGGGAATGTGAAGTTTTGGGATATAAGGAGTGGATGTGTGGTTTGGGAGTTCAAGGAAAAGGTTGATTGCTTTTCAGATATTACTGTTTCAGATAATTTGTCATCGATATTTAAAGTTGGAGTGAATTCTGGGGAGGTATTTTATGCAGATTTGAGGAAGTTAGCGAGTGAGGGTAATGATTCGTGGGTTTGTTTAGGTGATGAGAGGAAGGTGGGGAATGTGAGGAAAGAGGGGGTTGGGTGTAAAATTGAGGCTCATGGGAATCAAGTGTTCTGTAGTAAAGGTGGTGATATTGAGCTTTGGTCTGAAGTGGTGATGGATTCGTCAAAGAAGAGAGATGAAGGATTGCCGGAAAGGGTGTTTAGGAAGAATTTGATGGGTAGAGTGAAGGATATGGTAGGGTCAAGGGTAACTAATTTGGCTTTCGGAGGGAACAAAATGTTCGTGACTTGGAAGGATCAGCAGTCTGTTGAGGTTTGGCAGAGTTCTGTAAGGGGATTTTGATTAAAAAGAAAGGGGTTTGTTGTTGTTTTAGGGCTTAGTTTTTTGATAGTTTATATATTTGTAAATGGCCTTTGTATTCTATCAGTTCTATAAATGTTTATAAATGATTAGTTAAATGAGATTTGTACGAGAAAATCAATTTGTTGTTTTATACTTTAATTGCTTTAATTAATATGCATTTGATTACCAATGAGAAAATATTTACCTGAGCTCTTTAGTTTTGAACTGCAACACAATATTCAAATGCAGGAGTTTGAATGTTTGTTTTTACCATATCAGAATCTGAAGTGATTATGATTTCTGCTCTTTTTTCAAACTTGACACTAGGATTTCATCAGTGATCAATGTAAAATTGCATTAGTGTTTCAATGTCATGGATCAACATCACTTTAGATGAATTCTTTTAGATGAATTCTTTCTGACTTCACACCTTTCAACTTTTATCAAGAGCAAAATATTCGACCTTTTATCTCCAAATGGTTTTATAAACCAATAATTTGATTTGATCTATTTTTTCTTATTCATGCTTCTTTGATTTCTGTTTGGAGTTCCAAACATGTATAAAGTATTTTCTTAGTCTTTCTCTGTAGGTGTTGATGTTGAAGCTTTGTTGGTATTATGGTATTACTGCTTAATGCACGCCTCACCTCTGCTATTCTAAAAGCCCTTTAATGCATTTATATGGAAAGTGAAGAGTAGAGATGATTGCAGAAAACTCTGAGGGACACACGTTTGACAGTAAGAGCACAACAAAATTGGCAACATAAGCTTGAGTTGGGACGATGATAAATAAGTTTTATTGTTTCAGGACTAGGTTGTTGTTACCATTTTGTCAGGAACAGGTTGTTTACTGAAAAAACGGTATGAGGTTGTCAAATCATAGCATGACCTTGCTTTATTTCTTGAATTAATTGATGTTGATGAAATGTCCTCATAAAGAATTATAAATCTTTGTCTAATAACTTTGAGTATAATATTTACCATGTCTTCTTTAGTGTCTGTACTGATTTTCTCTTTGGCCTCTCTCTTCTACACTCTTCATTCTTGAATGCAGTCTTACTATTATATTTCTTCTTGGAGTTTTCTCCTTTATGTTATTCCTCTAATGACCTAAATTTATCTATTATATCACCTTTCTCTGTTTTGCAGCCTACAAATTAGATGTCTAGAAATCCGCACTGGGCTAACAGGCATTGGAAGTGTAGAAAGTACATTCCAAACCTTTTAGCATCTTTCATCGAATGATTTAATTTGTTGCTTATTTTTCAGTTTCTATGGAGCCAGACAGGAACCTTGTCTTCAATCCAGACAGAAGTCCTTGTCTTCAATTAGGTTGACATGGTAATTGTAACCTTGCATATATTTATGCTATGTTGCCAAATTGCTCCTAAGAGACAGCTCAGTGGGAACCTGCAGAAGCTGTAAAGCTCCCTGTAAGGAGGTCTGAAGCTAAACTATTCACATCTGGGAAACTGGGAAGATGATAATCAGTGAATAAGTGTGATTTTATTATAAAATCATAAATGAATAGGTAGATCTGTGGATAAAAAATTGTATGCGTTTGACGTGACCCTGTTTTGGTTGCTCCATTTTCCTGGAGCTGTTGCTCAAGGTCAGGCTATCTATTTGTGTCTGTGAGGTTACCAGGGTCAAAATTGTTAATGCAAGGATCAGACACGTAGTCTTTTTAAGGCAGTATTTCTGAACCAGAGATTATCGCAACGTTGCTGTTTTGCTTACTATTTCCAGATACTTTGAGTTAATAGAATGTTCAAATATGTAAAACCGGTCACCCCCCATAGGTACACACACTCGACTTACTTTTTTTGCAGCTCACCCAGCTGATGATAAAATTTGTAGCTCCTCTTTTCCAGTGGATCGCAAATATTGGTTGAGCTATGATCTGATACCTTCTTCTTTCAGGGCCAGAAATTATCTGAAGTTGCAAATTTTGAGGGTCAGCTGCCAAGTGGCAGTTCAGAAACAAGCTTAATCCTGTAAGTTTTAGAAGAGTTGGGGTGCAAAGGGCTTGCTCTGCCTAATCTGCACTCTTTTTTTCCATTTCAAGTGCTTTGCTCACCAATGACACCTGCTAGGAAAAAAATATATGACCCTATCCTTTCTTGTTTGGGCTGGAAAATTAAACTATTTTTCTCACTAATTGGGCCAATTGACCACCACAATCTATTAAACTACTTCATTTGATATAGTTAGATTGGACTTTCCCCCCTGTTATTTCTAAATTAATACGACAATCTGGATTCCTAATTATTTTAATCACGCCCTAATTAAAGTCCTTACACGCTCATAAATTAAGATTTGAATTGCCAAAATTATGGGCCGGGAGGTGGTTCATGAGCCTCATCAACATGCCAGAAATTTCCATCTCTGAGTGGATATGTTTAGCAATCTATACGATCTGCCTGCTCTAATGTACACTTAAACATATATACGTAGCTCATAGAGATGTGGATAGGGCCACAGACAAGCTATACCTGGAATTCAGTCGCTTATGTGCCCGTTTGGCATTGCGCGATCCCACCGGCTTTTGGCCGAAATTTGAAGAAAAAAAAAATTATTTTAAATGAATATGTTTTTGTGTGTTTTAGATTATTTTGATGTGCTGATTTCAAAAATGATTTTTAAAAAATAAAAAAAATCATTTTGATGTATTTCGGCATGATAAGCACTTTGAAAAGCTACCACAACCACACTTCCAAACAGACCCATATTACCAGTTGAAGATGATGGTTTTTCAAGAAGATATATCTATAATCCTGGCCTCGCTCCCACAAAATTTCACAGGTTCAGTTTATCAGTACCCTTCTGGCCTCTCACAGAATTCACCAATCCACATTAAAGAGAGAGCTAAATTAGGTTGTGAAATCACTGTTCATCCACCGTCAATTAAAGTAAACTGTGGATTGGAATTTTTCTTTTCAATTGTTCGGCGCAATTTATTTTCATGTTTTCGGCAGCACTGTTCACGTTAATTATTTAGCAGCCCTCCTCCGCTGAGTCACCGTTGATTTTGACTTGGGATAGCTGTGAGACACCAACCCATCAGCACTGTTCATATTAATGAGTTAGCAGCTCTTCTCAGCTGAGTGTGATGCCCTTCATCACCGTTGATATTGACTGACTGGGGATAGTTACAGTACGCCAATTCATTGATGCAAGCTTGCAGCCTTCCCGTGGTTGATTAATTAACCCTTGGATTGTTATTGCATACAATAATTCCACGCATCTGCTCACAATTTGATTTCATGTATTTGTTCATGTTTTACTGTTCATCCACGCTCAGCTAACAATGGAGGATGTATTTGTTCGCTGTTCAGCAACCACTCAATACCTTCTTGCATCTGTTTATTATTCAACAGCTAATTAATGTATTTTTGCAGTTCATTAATAGAGTTTATCTTTAAGTAACTGCAGGTGGATTCGGCAACAGGGTGGAGAATTTCCTCGATTGGATTTTTCATGCCTCAGTTAATATGCATAATTATCTGTTGTGTAGAGCTCGACCTCACCAATACAATACAGGATCGGAAAAAACCTGCAACTCGGTCCGAACAAAAGAAAACACAATCATTGTAGGCATCAAGACCACCTTGTTCTCTGCGATGAAAGCCTAAACATGATCAGTGGTGGCTGACATGATTAGGTTGATCTTGCATCACACCAAAAACCCTAGTATTGGACCACTGCTCGCACACTAACGCATGGAAACTTTGATGTCAAAGTTAATGCTACAATCCAAGCGCACCGTTTAGAAAAGGTTTTATGCATGCAAGTGGGTTTCTCTCTCTCTTCATGGCTCAATTGGAAATATTCATTTAATTTCTTTTTCCTTTTATCTTAAGAACTACAGCACACATTCACATAATGAATGGATGTTGCGTGAATGATTTACGTACCATCTTCCTACTTTCCTTGATTTCCTCCTCCCATGTCATGCAATGAAAATTGAGTAATTTTTTTCGCAGGTGGGTCCTGAACTAGCATGAAAAGAGATTAGGTTTCGAGCTCTACTATGTATGTCTGTTATCCCCACGGTACTTTATTTATTCATTGGACTTGTAAGATATTCAATGAGTTCGGAGATTAGTTGCGGTACACGTAAACTGACCCGGATACCCTAGTTAAGAAAAAAAAGTAGTTTTTTGTTTAATCTTGTAATCATGATTTTTTCGTTATCAAAATCACATTAAATTAAACAAAGGTAGGAAATGTTAGTGACCCAAATGATCTGTGTTTTAAATTAAAATTATATTGCAGTAAGCATTTTATTTTGAATAGAATTTATAGTGATAATTTAAGGTCTAGAAGTTATTAGATTGTAGTGAGTTCGAATATAAATATAATAATGAATGCCCATTACCATTCTTAATTCTTAATTCCAGAGGACAGATGGCCTCCACATCTGTACTGGGTTATTTTTAATTTATTATATTTATATTCTAACTCACTACAATCTAATAACTTCTATTATATTTATATTCTTAATTCTTAAATGTTATAAGCATGTTTTTTTTATAGGAAAAATCAATAATTTGGGTTATAACCCTATGAATCAAATAAAAATGTTTTTATTTTAATTAAATGATAAAAAATAGACAAAAAAACTATGATAGCTTGAAATTTGTTTTTCAAGAACAGGAAAACAATGTTGTTTAATTTTCAGTACATTAGACGTGGAATGAGAAAATTGGGTTAAAAAAAACCCAATAAAATTAACACGGGTAAGTCTGAGTTAGCAAGACAAACATGCAACCTAGATAATAAAAAATGAGCTAATATGATTAACTTGTCAAATCTGTATCTTAGATCATGAGATTCATATAATATGATGGAAAAGAAATAAAAAAGCATAAAACTATTTTTTTATTATAAAAACCAAGGTCAATTGTTTATTTTTTTTTCAAAAAAAAACTAATGTTGAACGATAAAAAAACAAATAACAAGAAAAGGATGTCAATTTCCATTAACCTTTCAAATTCATAACTCAAGTCATTAAATCAAAAACATTATACATAGAAAAAAATATAAAATTCAATTTATAACAAATCAACACTAAAAAATAAAATCAGAAGAAAAAAAATCAAATATATTCAAGAAAAAGTGACAGAACAAGTCGCTAGCAAATTCATAAAATAGAACGAGAATGATAATGTGACATTAGTAATTAGAGTTTTATAAATACATGGCTAAAACTGAGTCTACATGGCATAAACTAATTACCCTAATTTAGGAGATAAGTATTTTTTTTCTATTTACTTTGGTAATTAAGATTCTAAAATACCCTTGTTTGAAAAATAATTCCTTCATATTTTCGATCTTATTTAGCATCCGTTAATTTTTAAACAATTTTACTCATTTTCGGTATTATTAATCTTGAGTACCAAGCTGAATTACCATCTCCACTAATTTAGTAGAAATAAAAAATTAAAGCGAAAAAATTACTAGCGTACACATCTGGCATAAAAATACTTGAAGCTTATTCTTAGATTTTAAAAATAAGTTTTTTATACGGCAGTTAAAAAAATTACAAGAACACGACCCCAATTTAGCAAAAATAAATAAATAAATTATAATAAAACAAACACCTTTTCATTTTAGCTATGAAAAATTCAATTTTATATCTACAGTTTTAATTTGTATATTATGTGGTCTTATTTATTTTAATAGCTTTACATTTTGACTCTGAACTTTTTGTTTTTACATTTCAGTCCCCTGATGTTTAGAGATAAGTAAGAAAATCATTGGAAAAGGTAAAAAAAAAGAGAGAAAATGTCCGTCGATTATATTTCAGCCACTAAAATATTAATCTTAGATTAATAGGTTTGTCTTTGCAAGTAAAGATCAACGATGAA
Source organism: Salix viminalis (assembly GCA_029228465.1). Classification (NCBI taxonomy): domain Eukaryota; kingdom Viridiplantae; phylum Streptophyta; class Magnoliopsida; order Malpighiales; family Salicaceae; genus Salix; species Salix viminalis. The sequence continues at coordinate 5,480,040 of CM055426.1, forward strand.
ATGATATTATAAAATAAATAATAAATAATAATTAACAAATTAATTGTGCTTGAGCCTTTTCAATCTTGTTTAGAGCCAATGATATTGCTTCTTCTTTTTATAACTTTTCATCAACTTGTTAATTAAATTTCAATTTATATTCTCCTTTGATTTATCAATTTGTATTTATTTTATTAATATTAAACACCATCTTCAATCTATCAATTAAATTTTTTTTTGACGATATCTGAAAATATATCCACAACACCAACTCTTTATTTTTTTCTTCATAATTAGAATCATTTGAAATTTTACTCGTAGCTTCGCCGCGTGACACAGGTATTCTTACTAGAATTAACTAAAAAATAATTTCCCTTTCCCGGGTCATACGCTCTTAAGTACTAATTTCTATTTTATTTATTTTGAATTTGTAAAAAAGTCATAAAATTGGAAATCCAACTAAAAATAGGAAAACTCAGAAATACCCCTTAAATAGTAAGGCAGCTCTTTGTAAAATACCTTCGCCAGCAGCATAGATGGATAGACTTTTACTACACGGTCCCACATTAGACAACTCAAAGCTATCCACTATATTCAATGGACTGGTTGTAAGTTGATTTATATTATTTTTGAAAGTATTTTTTTTTGTTTAAAAATATATTAAAATTATTTTTTTTTTATTTTTTTTTTAAATATTCAAAATATCTAACAACATCAAAAAATTTAATTTAAAATAAAAATCAAAAAATCTAAAACATTTTCCAAACTCATTCAAACACCCCCAATCTCTTACCACATCGCATGCTGTTTCTGGGAAGCTTCCTTCCATGAGTGGAATGCTGAAAGGATCATAAAACAACAAGCCAAAATTTTCTCAATCAATCGATTATATTCTTTTAAATCCCAATTATCAGAAATTTAATATGGATGGTATTAGCCCTGCTCCACAACGTGTTTATTCTACTCCATAATTTACCATTATTTATTTGATAAGTGGAAACAGAAGTATTTTATTTTTTCTAGTTCTTTAAATATTATTTTATCTTATTAAGTTGCATCATTTATACTTATCTTCACTTTGACTTTGTGGAAATTATTGGAAAGAATCAAGTTATGATCCAATCAATTTTTTTCAGGTATTTTGTGACTCTAAAAATTTGATTGTAGAAGATGACCTATCAACTTAACAACTGAAGAAGTATATATCTTTCAACGTTATCTATCAATAATGGCTATTAAGGACAATTCAGATTATAATTGATGCTTTGCTTATTGTTTTATTTTAAACAAAGTGTTGTACAACATGTAATAGTTATTCATTAATTATATATTTGATAACTTTCATTGAGATTCCCAATAATTGTGATGATGAAACTACAAAAATACACGATGAAATTGACTCGATTTCATCAACACTTGATTCAAAATTTTCTCATTTGAGCACATGTTCATGGTATCAAATTGAAGATGTATCGATGTGTACTATATTGTTTTTTCACGTGTTTTTGCATCGAACTTGAACTAGAATATTAAGGGATTTTGAACTTTCTAGTAATGCCAATGTCATTAATTGTGGGATTTTGATTTTGAATTGTAATCAATTAATTGTTTTGCTCCTTGTAATTGTCGTAGTTTTTTTTTTTTTTTGCTTTTGTATGGATGTTGTTTTTTGTGTAAACTTTTTTGTAAACACGAATTAATGGAATTTTGTCTACTTGGCCAGGTCAACCCAGGGTAGAGTTTAATATCCAAGGTCAATGATGATGAATGCTATTCTAATTCTAATAAAATTATATCTAACTTGTGCTGGTGTACTAAAAGCAAGCGTGATGTTGCCTCAGCTAGTTAGCCACGATGAATGGTGGCCAATTAGTCATCCTACCGATTAAAGTCAAAAGTATGGATAAGAGCAAAGAACATGGCAGCCACATTCATTGCCAATTTTGCTTCTGAGTGAAATGGATTTCCCCGTTACTTTTCGTTTGAAGAGTCTTAGAAACTATTTGGTATGGTGGTACAATTATATATATTTTTATTTTTATTTAATTTTTAGTACTTTCAGATGTATTCATATTAAAAATAATATTTATAAACAAAAATATCTTAAAAAACATTTATCCTCCGTGCTTTTTACTTTTCTTTCCATCCCATCATTAACCTTTCAACTTCACCTTTTGTTTACTGATTTTTTTATTTATTTCATATTTATATGTTTATATTTTCAGGCATTGATAATCATGAGTTTTTTATAATGTCAAATTATGATTTTTTTTAAAAAAATATATATTTTACAGTGTTTAAACATCATTTTTATATTATAAGAAAAATTAAACCGAATCCCATGCCACCAATCTAGTTTGATATCTATATATTATACGATAGCATATTGAAGAATTGTGCGTGGAATATTCTTTGCCTTCTCCATTCCTTCACTATCCATTGCATCTGCCTTATAATTTTGTTGGAGAAAGCTTGAATTGACGTGACAACATGAGAAAATTAATGGTGCATGCAAGAGCTAGCAGTCCATCATCTTCCATTTATCCTCCACAATTAATATGGTTATCTTATTATAGCCAGTGAGGAAATTAACGAAATAAAATAAAATTTAATTAATACGGGAACCAACTGTGAAGAAAATCTTGGTCACTGAAAAATATTTGGCAGCTGGTGTGAAAAATTAAACTATTTTTAAAAAAAAATATTATATTCTACATCAGAAAACACAATTTTTTATTTATGAATATATAGTATTATTTGACTTTCTATTCTATATTGTATAAACATAATTTTTGTCTCCGTCATTAATTTATTTTTGATGACTTTTAAACTAAATTAAACCATGATTTTTTCAAAAGGAAGTATATATCTATGCTAGCCTCAAGTAATTTTTTTTATTCTTATTTGTATTTTTTTTTTTCTAACAGCAACTCGGTCAACAAAATAAAGCAAACTCATAATCATGTGATTACACATCTTCTTATAGCACTCATATTTTTATTACATCCCAGCATGGAACAGGCAAGAACAAGTTAAACACAGACTCGTGTTTTGTTCTACGACGAGGGAAGAAAAAAAAAACACAAACACAACCATACATAAGACGCGGACCTCATTAATTTCACCATACTTTGGAGGCAACACGTAATAGACATCAAGCCGTCAGCTATAAATGTCCTTAGCCTCTTACTCTACGCTCTTTTCTCCGACCATCTCCAGGGGGAAATGAGGAGATCCCCGAGGGCAAAAGACAACCCTATAGTTGGTCCCGCCGGGGCATGTAAATGTGCTGGAAGGATCATCCTGGGGATAACTGTAAGAAGTAGGGCACCTGTCCTTAAAAAACCTTGAAAAAGTGGTAGGGCCGCAGCTGCCCTGCCCATTAGTGCAGCAGTATTCGTTAGTTTTGAACACGGTGCACGGGTTATTACACCCACCAGGAGCCCTCAACTGATTAGGACACTGCCCGTTGATGTCCGCCGTGCAAAGAAGCGCCTGGCACTTCCCTGAGCCACCGCCTGATGTTGGACTGAATTCAATAGGGATATTAAATCCATCAACGAGCGAGATATCATAGAAATCCAGGTTACCGAATTGATTCAATGCATATTCAGCTAAAGTGTTGGGAGGGACTCCCCAGCCTCTGCACACCAGGCCACCGGTACAGTCCCCGGTCTGGCAACGACCCTGACCGCTACCGTCGAAGTTACAGTTTGTCCTGCCCCAGATACGAGCCATGGCCGTGCCAGCAGGCACATTAAGATTCCAAGTCTGGCCACGGTCTAGGCGGCGTCCACCGCCAGGTGAGGCCGCGGCCCACACGGTGTAAGGACAGTTATTTCGGATTTCAAAGTTGGCTGCCTTGGTAGAAATGAAGAGAAGGCTGAGGAGGAGGGAGGAGGAGAGCAATTTGGTCAAGTAGCTCATGATAGCTGATTACTTGGTACTAGCTTATGTCAATTTGTGATGAATTCATGGTGTCATTTATGGTCTTTATATAAGGGTGTGGCGGCTTTTGGATTCCTATACATTATGGCAAGTGCACTGTTTTTAACTTGGAAAAATAGAGGCGGCTGCGTGCCTGCCTAATTAACTAGCTACACACGCACACACACAAGTAATATCCTACTATATATATATATATATATATATATACACTAAAAGAGGATCTGACGTCAGCAATGTAGACTGGTTGTTTTTCCTCCGTGCTTCGCAGGCGTTCGTCTGCCTTTTTTTTTTTTTACACAGGCCTTCTTTTTGTATTTTTTATGGTGGAAAAGACAAAGCAAAGGTTGTGGCCGATCGGTTGTCCGCGCGCTGCCAGCATTGGCGCGCGCGGGTTCGAACCGCCCCGGCCGCAAAACTGATTTGGATTTGTGTTTTTTTTATATATATATAAATATAAAGAACTGTTTTTTTTTCTTCAAAAAAACAATGTCTTCTGTTTTTTAATAACTGGTTGTTGTTTCTGATTTGGTTTGTTTTTTTTCTTTCAAGAACCATTTTCTTTTAAAAAAATGAATGGTTTTTTTTTTTAAATAACTGGTTGTTGTTTTTTTTTACAAAAAAAAAATTAATAACTGAGGTGTCCGGGCCAACTTACGCGCACCACGACTAATCTCCGGATCCATTTTTTTTTTACATTTTTTTTCCTATTTTGTTTTGCCACTTATATTTTTTTTCTTAACCGAGATGTCCGGGTCAGTTTACGCGCACCACGATTTTTTCTTCCCAGGTATATTTTTTTTTCAATCAATAATTTTTGTTGTATTTATCATTTATTTTATTTTTTTATTTGCTCTTTTTTTAATGTTTTTAGGCTTCTTTTCATCCTTTGATTTAATTTCGTTTTTTTCACGTTATTAAAGCAATAATAATATTAATATCAAGAATAATAATAATAATAATAATTTTAGTTTTTGTTCTTACATGTTTTTTTTATTGATTTTTTTTCTCAGGTTTGTTTAATAATGTTTATTGTTTTGACAGTATTAGCGATGATAATTTTAGAAGTTAAAGGTCTTTTGTTTTTTAATAACTGGTTGTTGTTTCTGATTTGGTTTTTTTTTTTCAAGAACTGTTTTGTTTTTAAAAAAATGAATGGTTTTTTTTTAAATAACTGATTGTTGTTTTTTTTTACCAAAAAAATAATAATAATAACTGAGGTGTCCGGACCAACTTACGTGCACCACGACTAATCTCCGGATCCATTTTTTTTTACATTTTTTTTCCTATTTTGTTTTGCCACTTATATTTTTTTTTCTTAACCGAGGTGTCCGGGTCAGTTTTACGCCAGACCATGATTTTTTTTCTTCCCTGTGTATATTTTTTTTTGTCAATCAATAATTTTTATTGTATTTATCATTTTTTTTATTTGCTCTTTTGTTAATGTTTTTAGGCTTCTTTAAAGCCTTTGATTTAATTTCGTTTTTTCACGTTATTAAAGCAATAATAATATTGATATTAAGAATAATAATAATAATAATTTTAATTTTTGTTCTTACATGTTTTTTTATTCATTTTTTTTCTCAGGTTTGTTTAATAATGTTTATTGTTTTGACAGTAATAGTGATAATAATTTTAGAAGTTAAGACTTCGATGTTACTGTTGTTATGATAAAGTATGTTGATCTTTTTTATTATATCAAATTTTACATGTTTAAATATTATATATTTAATTTCAATAATGGTAAAAATTATTTGTTCCGTGTGCACTACACCCACAACGTAGTGCAGGCATTTGACTAGTATATATATATATAAAAGGTAGCTATATACAGGAGGAAATCATTAACGTAAGTAGATGAAGTTGAAATCTTCTTAAGGAGCGGGGTGTGCAGTATAAAACCAATCATGTGCAATAATATCAATAGAATGTGCACTGCCTTTACTCATCATTTTGTATCCCTACTCGCGTACAATGTATGTAGAATACTTGTCTTAAAATGTGTCCACTGTATAATATAGTTCTTCTCTTCTTATAATATCAAGTGGTTTAAGAAAGTAAACGGAATATTTCAATAAATATAAATCTCCACTTGTGATCAGTGGTGGTCCTTGACTGCCTACTTTCTGGCTATCAAAATTCAAATTTCGAGTTATCAAGATGGAAATACTATTTTCTCTCTTCTTAAAATGCTCCCTCTTTTGGTGCATGGATAATGAATTTATTCCGGATAAATTAAGATTTAAGAAGGAGAAAAGCTTGGAATTGAAAAAAAGGAGTCGAAGAAAAAGAAACAATGGAGTTGAAGGGGAGAGAGAAAATGGGGGTTGAAAAAACAAAAGGCTATGCCATGAGAGATCATTAAATATTTCTAAGTTTAACAGTTAGGATAAACTTTATATTAAAAAATAATATAAATTATATCATCACAAGTGTTACAAATGTATAATTCAAACTTAGCTGGGAGCTTGCTTGCTTGCTTGTTTCACCGAGAAGGGTAAGTTTCTTAATAAAATAAATTGAGATCAGAATGCTTGTTTAGCTAAAAAAAAATAAAAACAAAAACTGTTTAGTAAAAAAGCTAAACTTGACCATATAATTTGGATATGTATAATAACAGTCAAGATCACTCGTGTTTCTCATCCTGACTGTTGATTATTATAAATCTATGGACGTGACTGATCATGGATCACGAACCAGGATATACACTTTCCTTGGAAGAAGATTAGATCACCCTCCTCCTCCTCATCTTTCAATTCTATCAATTACCTCGAAAAAATCTCTTTTTTTTTTCTGTTTTGAGATTGACTAAAAAGACCCACTTTTTTTTAAAGGGAAAACACTATTTTGTAAAGAGAAAAAGTAGTCTTGTCTTCGTATGCGTGCTGTATTGCTTACTCTAAAGTCACACTCAAATTAAATGTCTTTTTGACAACGAATTTCGAAGTGTTTTTGAAAGAAAAAAAAGTTTTTATTTTAAAATAATTTTTTTTATATCTTTAGATATTTTAATATAAAAAATAACTTTATAAAAATAAAAAATTATTATTTTAATATATTTTTAAATAAAAAACATTTCAAATAGCCATCCCAAACATGCTTTAAATCGGTTTGGAAAAGGAAATGAAGTCGATGGATAGCAGTAGATCTAATAACTATGTCCCTCTTAGATTTTCTTATTGTTATTTTCCATAACGCCCATTAGGGGATGAGTTGGAAAAATAATTCCTAACCTAAACCGAGTCCCAACCCAAGACTACTCTTTCTTTTCTTGGCCTCATCTATCTCTTTTGTTTTAAATCCCCTGCCTACTAGGATATACCCCTGCTTGCTATGTTTATTTACGATATAGATATAATTTATTTTTTTGTTATTGTACTTGAAGTTATTTTTAAAAATATGTTTTATTCAAAAATACATCAAATTGATATTTTTATATTTTTTAAAAATTATTTTTGACATTATCACATGAAAATGATATAAAAACACTATTTTTTTTATTAAAAATAAAAAATAAAAATAATTTTAAAATGCAATACCAAACAAGACTTTAATCTCGACTTTTATGATCTTGTCAAATAAAACTTGTGAAGGAAAAAGAAAAGAGCTTTTTTAATTACTTGAAAGTTTTATTTTCTAATACTATAATATTTTAAAGTATAATATATATATATATATATATATATATATATATATATAATGAAATATTGTATTGTTTAAGTTTTTGGATTTTTTCCTAGAAAGTGTTTTCCAATCTTTTAAATTGAAAAACACTTTCTTTCATCTAAAACTTAAATTTTTCCGTAGCTAAACATGAAAAAACCATTAAAAAATATTTTAGCCGAAAGCAATTTCCAACAAACAAACAATGCCACTCAATGGTGTCCTTTGAAAATCAATAAAAAATTTACAATTTATTTACAATTTTTTATATTAGTATCAAATTATGCGGAATTGATAAAGAAAAGAGATTAATTACAAAAATCCTCTTATACCATAGTTTGTTTTTTGTTTTTCAACTAAGGTTTGAGAAATAATGATTTATACATGTGCTAATAGCCTAATACTTAACATCTTAAAAAAAATATCTTATTATTTTCTAACATTTCTTATTAATGAATGATTTATTTGGTTTATTTTACATAGTTTAACTAAACGTTAAAAAATATTTATGAAATTCATTTTTTATGAAACTATCAAATATTAAAAAATAATATATTTTTGATAAAAAAAAAACCACTCTAACAATATTTTTAGAAGGTGTTTGGGAGTGAGGTGTGACCAGAGTTATAGAAAAAGTTATTGTTTTGGGTGTTTGGTTAATGTAGAGAAGTTGAAAACATACACACACACATATTTTAAAGTAATTTGACAAGTTGAAAGTAATATGAAAAGCTTGGTAACCAAACACTTGAAACTACTTTTCATTAACCTCAAACTCAACCATAGTTTTTAACCAAACACTTTAAAAATTATTTTAAATCGTAGCTAAAATATTTTTCATGAAACTTTTTTTTTAAAAAAAAACCTTAACCATAAAAACAAAAACAATACCAAACACATAATTAGAAGCAGACGCCAGATCATCATCAAAAGAATTTCAGGTTGGAACTCTTGACCCCCCTTCATAAATAGTTTTTCTTTTTCTTTACTTGATCTACCTCTTCAATCACTCTTCAGATGTTGTATTTTCAATCATTTATCACGCACATACCCTGTTCATCATGCTGGCAGGACTGGCCGGCTTGGTAGGAGGGCACAGTGGTGACAATTTGCGAGGAGCCAGAAATGTTTGCTGTGAAGAAACTGCAGAAGCAGCATGGGGTCTATATTCCTGCATGCGGGTTTACAAAGGCCAAGCTTGTTGTCACTGAAGAAGAGATGAAACATGCGGAGGCTTTAAGGTGATGGACAGGTTAGTATATCTTTTGGTTTTGCTTGTTTCCATCAAGATAACGGGTATGTTTTAGGGCATAGTTTCCATCAAGCTGTTTTCTTAAGCAGCTTGTTGCAGCTAGATTTTGTTGAATTTGGAGTTTATTACGAGTTATTCAGCTTTTAGAGCTTAAAAAAGTAATAGTAACCACTTGTAAAGCCTATGATTATGACCTTATGTAAAACAGCTAAAATCAACTCATTTACTGGGCATAATTTCAGTAGTAACAACCTGCAGAACCTAGCACCCAATCATGTTTAACCTGGAAAAAAGAGGAAGGAAAAAGCAGAGGATGATATTACACCAGGCATGCCCTTAAAAGGGATTCCTTTTCTTTTACATGTCAAATCAGACATGTTTTGTTGTGGTTAAGAAAGAAAGCTGGGATTTTAAGCAGGCAATAGATGCGTCACCAGCTGATTCTCTTACAGAGCTTGTAGCCTGAAAAAAGAGTGCATATCACAATGACAAGGAAAGCTACAAACGACACCGTTGTGGAAATGATGACCGCCTTCAAGATCGATTCAGTTTTATCGATCTGCTGGATGGCCCAATACTGCTACCGAACTAGAAGAGATCAGAAGGTAGCCCGCCACCTTCAAATGCTTACGAAAAGATTAGTCATCGAGAAACTGTATTTTCCCGATAGAGAAAAAAAAGAGGCAAAAACATCGGGAGAGGAATTAGATTCCCTGAAACCGGACTTACTTGATCAAGAATGAAGCTCATGTAGTCCGAGAACTTGTCTGAGATGAGGATGCCTCTTTGTGCGACATCATATATACCTTTGAAGAGTTGGAAAGCAGAATAAACGAACACTAAAACAGATGCAACGAAGCAGAACCTGCTCAAGGAAGTGAAGTAATCAGATTACAGGAATGAGAAAGCCTTTCTCATCAAAGTCATGGGTTTATTTCTTGCTGATATTCTTTTTTAGAGCTCCTCTTCAGGGAAAATATGGAAACTAAGATTTCAGAAGTTTTGGTATATGGCTACTACACTTACAGCAATTCTGAGTGGTCAGCGAAGCTAGAAGGACGTGGGCTATTCTTCTTGGATGATGAAAGCAGCCAGTGAGAGTGCAGAGATAAAGGAGAACACAAGTGCCAAGAATCGCAGGATGAGATTGGAATGGTAAATGGGAGGTGTGGTGCTCAATCGTGTCGAGGCAACTGAGAAAGAGAATGGTGAAGGTGTTGGGAATGGTGGCTGCGATTGAGAACTGGCTGATACAGGCGACACACCCGCCATGGGTGGTCTACAAGAAACAACAAACATCTCCCCTCCCTGCTTCATTGTTTAGTTTGCTGTCCAAGTCCAACTGCTCCTTTCTTTAAAGAAATGGTTCCTCAAACTACTTCCAGTGATTTTTATTTTTATATTTTTGGGGGGAGAGGCTCTAAAATCAACTTTGTTTAAGCTTGTTGTTGACAACACTCTGCCTCTTCAGATTATTAACGTAGGTGTCTGGTTCAGCTTATATGTACCTTGACTAATACCACAAGTTTCTGAAATTAACGACCATATAAACTTCCAATTATTATTATATTAACAACTACATGGCTCGAACTTGAGATTATAAAAAGAGCAAACTCTCTAGTTCCAAACCTGTGCTATTGAGCCACCTAATAGATGTTTTTTCGGTGTGTTTTTGTTGTATTACTCATGTAGTTTCCACGAACATGTCTAGGTATTGATAGCAAAGTAGAAATTGGAATAGAGTTGACCATTAAAAATAAAAGAACTCAGCCTAGCAGATGAAGGAAAAAACAGCGGATTACATTCTGCTGTATTATATTGTTTGAAATTTTAAAAAACAATTGTGGTGCCACTCTGGTCCTTTTTCTCTTTTAGGCTTAGTTCATTGATTTGATTTGATTTTCAATTCCATTCTGCAGTGTTATATTGTTTGAGATTTCAAACTGATGATTTATTTTTGTTTACCTTTCATGTTGTTATCATGATCACAGAAAAAAAAAACATTACGGATTGCTTAATTTCACGAAATTTGTTTTTGATTTTATTGTTTGAAAGATATTCAGAATAAGGTGACAATAATTGAAACAAAAATAAAATGGGAGCCTTCTTTTTTTTAAAAAGAATACAATGTGGTGTGAATTTTTCACCTTAAGATATTATGATATTTTCTCTTTGGTCCTTTTAGTTTGAAAATTAAACAATTTAGTCTAAAATCTTCTTTTGTTTATGTTTTAATATCTAAATTTGTGAGAGAGGGAGATCCTTGTTGGAAAACAACAAAATATAGAGAAAGTGGTTAGTTGGTTGGATTCTAAGGATAAAAATAACCAAATTTGGAGTTTTATTTTTCTTGTGAAGTGTCATTGAGGTATTTTTAGGTTTTCATGTTCCTAGAAAAAGTAGATTAAGGTTGAAAGAGTTTTCTTGTCTGGCTCTTTTTATCAAAACCATGTCATTTTGTAATTTTAGGGTTTCAAATTTAGAGGTTTGACAAAAGTACACTTTGGTCCTTCAACCTTTAACTTTCTTTCAATTGAACTCCTAATTAACCTCAAACTTACAATTTTATGAAATTTTGCCCTTGCTAAATTTCAATGTCAGCCCTAGATTTATGCGCCTTTTTCATTATAGTATTTGGTTTTAGATTTACTCAATTTGAACTCTCAATTGACCAATAAAATTTTAATTCTATTCAACTTCATCCTTGAATCCATATTTTTTTTCAATTTTAGGCACAACCGGTTACAAATTAGGCTCTCAACTTTGTTCAAAATTTATGACTTGATTTTCTTACCATGACAGTCCTTTTAATTTTATTTCTGTTTTTTTTATTTTTATTTTCAATGAATTTTAAAAAATAAATTAAAAATAAGTTTGAACAGTTTAATTAAAATCAAATCAAACTACTCGATACCTAGATAATGTATTTTATGGAAAGGAAAATTCGGACACGCTGCGTTGGTGGGCCGGCGGGGCCCATTGTCCATTTGATATCGAGCAAGTCGAAATGTGTTGAAGACACGAAAGCTCGGAGATGGTGATGGGGAGGAAAAAAAGGGATTGGCTCGCGTCAACTTTCATTTCTGTATTAAAGAATCCCACACTTGCTTCGAGCGTCAATAATAAATCATTAAAGTCATATTTTTCAAAAGTTAAAGGATTTTTTCTGTATTTATTATTTTTATATGTTAAGAGGCATTCTTTCTTTGTAGCCTAGCTTAATTTTTTTCCTTTAATTTTATTCAATTACTTTTTTATGCATTTTTTTATTATTTTATTTAATAACACATTCCTTCCAAGAAAAATATTTTGTAATATAATCGAGCTTGTGATCCATGTTTTGATATAGATGTCTACAATTACATTGATCTCTTAATTTATTTAATTTAATCCTTGGTTAGAATTATTTATTTTTTAATTTGTTTTAAGCATATATTTTTTGTAATATGTGCAGTGTTGCATGATATTTTTTTCTTTGATTTTATTCACTCATTTTGATGTGTGTTTATTTTTATTATCATTTAATTAAATAAAAAGATTTATTTTTTAAAAAAATAGGCAAAAAATGTGTAAATGGTCCATGTTGCAAGATCAAATATTTTAATTTGCATCTATATCTCTATTCTTCTTGTTTAGTCTTTGGTTGTCGTTAACAAAAACTTTGAAGTTTTACTAGCATAAATAATTGTTTGATTAGGTAAAAAATTATTTTAAAAAAAATAAAGTTATTAAATTCAACTGATACATGGCTCATGTTGCGAAATAAAATATTTTAATTTACATTTATCTCTTTGTTTTTCTAGTTTAGCCTTTAGTTATCATCACTGTTTTCTTATGTTTTATTGACACATATAATCATTTGATTAAATAGATAATTTATTAAGAATAAAAAAGCTAATAAATACAAATGATTATATAGCTCATATTGTGAAATTAAATATTTGATCTATATTTGTCCTTTTTTATTTTTTCCAAATCACTCTTTAATTATCATTAGTAACTTTTTATATATTTTTTCACAAACAATTCTTAATTTATTTAATTAGATACATGCATAACTTTTGAATTTCTTATTGAATTTTTTTATATCTAAAAACAAGTTGGAAAAACGTTCATATTCTTTTGTTTTTGCGGGGGGAAAACGTCCACTAGTATTTTCCATGTTCATACACTCCAATCTCAGAACAAGACGTACACAAGATTAAGCCATGAAACAGGCTGCAAGTTTTCTGACTTCCCCAGAACAAGTTTTCTGACCTAGAAAACTACATGGGGCTGGTTAGGCTGGAGGTGAAATCCCATAGTTTTTTAGCCAATTCTACATCTGCAGCGTAAGAGCCAGCTTTGGAAAGGTTACTGTCCATGAAATATTCTCCGCTCACCCCCTTAACATGTGGATGCAATGCCACATAGCATGTAGTCGCAGCTCCCTGCAGCCATGAAAAAGAATTTAATAAGCTATGTGAAGTCTTAGAGGTAGTTGAATAGTTGCAGATAAATGTTATCATTCTAATTCATTTTCATATTAACCCTGCAGCATGGATCCGCATATGCCAGGAAAACAGAGAACGTACCTGTTGAACATTTTTTAACGCAAATCTTCCAACCATACTTACAAAACCTGCATTAAGCCCACCAAATTTAATCCAGAACAAGAGAATCCCCATAGGCCAAGATTAACAAAAGGGTAGCCAAAAAACGAGACAGATATATCAGAGTATTACTATGAATAACGCTGTGGAAACGCAGAAGATTGGTCATAATTGACCCAGGATGAAGTGAATTAGCAGTTATATCCACCCCCTCTTCCTGCATGAACAAAGTGAAATTAAACACTTGTACATAAGGCTTTATTTTGGACAAAGATGTGACAACCATGCAAGAGCCAAAAGAAATGCCCACTCATGCTGATCAACTGTTATTATCATCCATGGTTTACACTGATCTATCTGTGAAAACTACAGCACCAAAAATCTAATTATTTCAACTTTATCAAATAAGGTGGGTAAAAGCAAAGACTAATGCTATTAATTGCAAACCATTCTATATTTAAGAGCCACTTGGTTTTCCACAATCAGGAAAGTTAAGATCTCTAAAACGTGTTTTTTTTTCAGCAAGAGACATCTCTGTGAGAGCATTTTCTAAATGAAACATTCAGAATCGTAGCATTTAGGTGCATAATTTTGACTTCTGAATAACTGGAAAAAAATGTTCGAAAAAAAAACTTGAATCAAATTGAATCATCTCGATAGTGGATCACTGTTTGATAAACTTGAGAACAATGATTACCTTAAGGCGCCTGGTGAGCTCATTAGCATGCAATACATTAGCAAGCTTTGACTGTCCATATGCCTGTATACTGTTGTATCTACAAAATTATCAGGGCACAAAAGGGTGTAAAGAAGAAAAAATAAATGAGGAATTGCCAATCGAGACCAAACGGATAAAAAAAATGTCAATCCATATACAATATGAGAACAACTGACTAATGTGTGTTTGGTTTTCAAAAGTGTTTTCTGCATGAAAATACATCAAAATGATTTTTTTTATTTTTGATATCAGCACATCAAAATCATTGAAAAATACTAAAAAACATCAATTTGATGTTTTTTCAAGTGAAATGCACTTTCAAAATGAACCAAAAAACAGAAGTTATCGCAGTTTTAAACACTTTTTGTGTGGTGTTACGGATGGCCTGAACAGCATTCCTAGACAAGATTCACAAAATGGTACTGAGACAGTGTTACCCTGATTCATCATTGATTTTATCAAAACGAATTCCCCCACGGTATGTAAAATGGTGAGCGTCTGATGATATGATAACAATCCTTCCCTCTCGATTGCTTTCACTTGCTGACTTTTTCATGGTGTCCAATAAAAGTTCTGTCAGAAGAAAGTGCCCTGCAAGATTATAAAATCTCTTAAGAGTCCATAGTTCTGCATTTGAGAATACACAGCATTTTGAACAATAACCCAGCATTTGAAAAACAAAAACTGGTGGAAAGGGATTTTTTTCTCTTTTATTTCCCTGTTTTTTCCACAAGTATCAGACTAACATGTAATTCATCAACTTCATTCACAATAACTGATAAGACTGACGAAATAAATAAAAATAATTTGAAGATAGCAGAATTCACAAACATATGAGAAAGAGTTCATGTCCTTTCTTTTTGAAATTCAATATTTGTGGCTTTCAAGGTATCAATGTCATAGATTCTCATATTTGGTAACATGAATTGAAATTGTCTATTTCCTCCATGTACAGATTGAAATTCTGTCTCTGGCCTTCTGTTACCATAATAGATACTGTAATCAAATTCAAGGCAGATATGCAAATAATTTATGAAGTTATGTCCAACATACCCACATGGTTGGTTGCAAATTGCATTTCTATGTTGTCTTGAGAAAGCATGAAAGGAGCTGCCATAATGCCTGCATTGTTGCTTGATAAGGAAAAGATAAAATTAATTTTCCGTATTAAATTACAAAACAGTTCCTAAATGTGCAAAGAATCAGGGGTGGACATACAGCATGTGATGTAGGTGCCATGGCACCCCCAAGTTCAAAATTTTCTTAACAAATTTAATACCTTGCATCCCTCGTAAATTTTTAGTTAGCCCTCCCAAACTCCCAAAAATCATATATCATTTAATTGGCACCCCCAATCCTAAGTTACTGGTTCCGCCCTGCATAGAATGTCTTCAGTAAAGCATCATTAAAGAGGTTAATTGCCCTCTTAGCAAGTTCCATTTACAAGTGCAAACAAATTGACTACAGAAAAGAAGGGACAAAAACATCCAGCATCACAAGTGACACAAAAAAGTTAATTTTCATGGAGAGCCAAAATAAATACACAACACAAGTAAGAAGCATCGATTCAAGTTTAGTTTTCTTACATTAAGAGATTCAGAGGAAGACCCAGAGAAATAAATTCTGACACAAATTTCCTAACTGATTCCATTGAGCTGAGATCTAGCTGCATTACATCGATCTTGGCATTTGGGATTTCCTTGAGTATTTCTTCTTTGACTTTCTTACCAGAATCCACATTCCTTACTGCCATGACTACATGGGCACCACGCAAAGCAAGAACACGTGAGGTCTCCGTTCCAATACCACTTGAGGCTCCTGAAATGGATTAGGCAAGAACGACTTAAAAGACTAACCAATCAATAACTAGAAAATGCAGATATATATCTATTGCCAGCAGAACCATAGTTGATCAACAAACGAATAGAAAATTTCTGATTTAGGAACTTGATTCTTATGTAGAAGGCCCACCACCACAAGAATAAAATGAGATCATAAGTGTCAAAACGAATCCTAATTCAAGTGGATCACTCCCCTTAAACAGCCAGATTACCGAAAACTCCACTCTTAATAATCACTCGTGATCCCCACGTATAAAATATGACAGAACTTGCATAGTGATATTTGAAACCCCACCAAATATATGTGTGAAATAAAGTAATTAAATTTCAAGAGCACCACCATTGTTAGCTACCTAAGCCAAACAAGTTCATTAACAACTACAAAGGTCTAGAACAAACCAAAAACAAATTTGTACCCGGATATATACACTAGTCATTTTCAAGTCCATCTCCGTAGATCTTGTACGAACTCCAAAAAAAATAGCATCCGTGCTAAAAAAAAACTGGCAAAGATATTCCAGATTACCGAATTACGAAAACCCATAAATTATCATCTAAATAAAGAGAATTTTGCATATTCCATTTTAGAAATTAACATAATCTCAGGTATTAAACTTTCCCATATATTTCAATTAGAATGAAAGCAAAGAACTAATGTCATCATCACCAACCTCGGAAAAAAAAATAATGCTTGGAACATTTAAAATAACACAACTGAATGGCTTAGTTGACTTCGTGAAAAAAACGCACACAAACAATAATATGAGATTCATGAGCCTGTTTATCACTTGTTTCCCTTCACTTTTCTCTCAGCCAAAAATTTGCGTGAAAGAATAATAAAAAATGAAAGAGAAAAGCATAAAACTTGAAGATAAAAGAAACCCATATGAGAATCAGACCTGTAACAATGGCAGTGAGACCTGTTGCATCAATCCCTTCAGTAACTTGCTCAGCTGTTGATCTAGGTGAGAACCCAGATGGCCCTTTCCACCCAAAAGGCCACATATTTCCAAGATTTTGATCAAAACAACAAACAGCTAAAGAGTTTGCAAGCTTTTTATTTGCTTACAATACAGTAGTAATAACGAAAACAATTGCCAAGAATGACATCCCATCATGGATGTATTGTATAAGAAATTGATGCTGATAATGAAGCTGTTGCGAGTGCGGTTTTACTGTGGTTTCCTAAAATTTGATTATTTTTTATTATTTTAAATAAAAAAAATATAATTTTAAATTATTTTAATATGTTAATGTAAAAAATAATTTTTAAAAAATAAAAAATATTATTTTAATATATTTTTAAATAAAAAACAATATAACGGTATAACCATCGCGGTACTCAAAAAGTTGCTTCGATTTTTTTACCCATAAATATGATTAGGTTAGTAGATACTGTTAAAGGAAGACGGGGCAGCAAAACATAGGACCTTCTAGTCATTTGATTTTGACCTGCTGATTTTTTTCCCGGCAAAATACATATATTAAATATTCTAAGCTGTTCCAACACTCGGACATGCAAACAAAAAATAATAAAATAAAAATATTTAATTTAAAAATAAATTAATTTGAATTAATTTGTTAAGCTCACTATATATCCGATTAGATTTGATATTTTTTATTTTAAAATTATTTTTTATTTAATAATATGCATTAAAAGAATTACAACAATTTAAAATAATAATAATAATTGATTTTTTTATGGGGATAAGATAAAAAAAACTATTTTTGGTTAAAAGTTAAATAAAATAAAGAATTTTGTTTCAAGTCAAATAAAAAAATACAAATATAAGAAAAACAATGAAATAATATTTTTTAAAAAAAATATTAAAGTATTAAAAATATATTAAACTGAAAAAAAACGTTGTGTATATGACCTACCCACACGTCTGAACTATAAAAGGTTCGGGTCACTCACTAGGCCTATTAAAAGCAAGGTTTTATTTTGGTTGATGTATTTTAATTTTGGAGTATTTCAGCGCCTCTTTTTAAGATTGTATATATATATATATATATTCAAAAATAAATTTGTAAAATTTAATCTAAAAAAACACAATAAAATAATTTTTTTGAACAAAATTATGAACTTGTATAATATTACGAGAATATTATCATCAATCTCGTAAGGTCATTACATTCTCTTATTGCTCTGAAATTTTAACATAATATATATAAATATGTCAAGAGACTCCTCGTAAAATTTTATCTCAATCTTACAGTCAGATTAAAAGATATAATTGATATTGTAAAATTATTTATTATTTAAAAAAATATTATTTGACCGAAAGGAAACGGACAAAATAAAACCAGAAAGTTCTAGCCAAAATTTGAGTAGAATTTCTAGAACAGACTGAAATTTTAAATGAGATAAAAATTATATCATTTTATCTTATTTTTTAACTGATATAGAATATTTTGATCGAAATTAACAATACTCATTATAATTGTAGCTCACAGGTTAAAAAAATAACTCTTATCTACTAACTTAATTTCTGACAAACAAGGGTTACTGGGACATCAGGTCCTCGATATTTTTAGTCTAAAAAATTGATTTTTAACTTGTCTTGTACATAAAATACTAGAAAAAACATATACACATTAATAAACTTATCCAAAAAAACAGCCCAAATAAATAAATAAAATCTTATAGGGCTGATAAATCATTTTTAAGGCAGCTTGAAGTCAAGAAATACTTAAATATAACTCTTCTCATTTAATGGAATTTGTTAATACCAAGATTAATTATTTTAATGGTCAGAAATGAATAGATAATTATGATATTTTTATTATTATTGAAATTCGATGATTTCCTCTCTCATCTCTCAGATCAGGACAAAAAATTACAAAATTAATTTTTAAATTAAATTGATTTTTCAAGAACTTCAAAACTAAGAGTGATTTGGTATTTATAAGGGATAATTATATATAAAAAAAAAGTAGAAGTTTAATTTCATTTCATTTTTTTCTATACTTTTATAAATTACAATTTACATCATGGATTAAATAAAAAATTCAAACAAAATGCATCGTTAAGGATATTGAAATTGTTGTTGAGCCTGTATCAAAGCTTGTCGATGAGGATTCACATGGCAAAAGGGTAATTTGAAGTCACTATAATACTTTTACAAAAATAATTTATAATAAATCACTCGACAGATTAAATCTTATTGTACTTGATTTAAATCAAAAGGGGCAAAACCAATTTGATTATAAAAGAACTGTATGCAAAGCTGACCAGGGATTCACCCGATCCCCGAACTCAGTTAGGTTCTCTTGATCATCTGAAACTGAATCATCTTTTGAATGCGACAGTTCACTGTGTTTTCCTTCCAGACAACCTTTTCAAGATAGATTTCGTTGAAGCTCGCCTTCTCGACTTGCTGATATGGCCAATGCAGCAGTTTTTATTGGTGCTCCTTCCGCCATCACATCCATGATGTTCATCAGACAATGTGTTTTCATCATCAATCAACCATTTAGTTCTTACCAGTGGCAGCTTAGATTGAATCCCAGCCAATGGAGCAAATGCCTTACATGCTGGAAAAATATTCAGTTTAGTGGTTAAGATTTGAAGTTCTGATGGATTAAAAATTTATATGGTATCATGATAATAGTTGTTCTTCAAAATTAGTTTTTATATAAAAATTCAATGTAATAATTATTATTTTTAATACCAACATATAAAAAAAAATTAAAAAAAAAAACAAAAATAAACTATGAATATTTGAGGTTCAATTAAAAAACAAAGATGTAGAATTTAGCTAATTAGTGTTTATTTGACACTTTGTTTCAAAAATGTTTTTAAAATAAGTTAATTTTTATATTTTTATTTTTAAATTATTTTGACATTTAAAAAAAATCCTCAACTTCACTCAAAAAAATACTTAACGTTCCGGGCATAAGTGCAAAATCTTGAGCTATGAGACAAGATGGATCAAAATCTTGAGTTATCAAATCTTGTCTCATAACTCAAGATTTTGCTTAGCGGAGGAGAATAAAGTATTTGCAGGTTTTTCAAGCTTCGAAAGGAACAGAACACCTCCCTGGACTTTTATTCCCTTCACCTTCAACAGGCTAGAGAAAGTAGTAGTCGTTTACTGAATAAAACTGGCACTAATTGATCAGATCCAAATGAAAAGAAGACAAGATATTCCTATTGACTGACCATAGATAGTTGCAGCATCCATGCAGCCTGTTATTGAGAGAATAAAATTAAAGAAGAAATCAATCTCAAATATTCCATTTTCTTTCCTACTGAGTGTTCTTGATGCATTGAAACTACCCTTCATGGGAAACACAGATACAAAGTTGATTGAAAGAGCATCCCTCGTCTCACTTGTGCCCATGTTGAATACAATATAAATCAACCACTCAAGAAATCGAAACTAGGATCTTTGAAAATATCAAAATTGTTCTCTCATACGTCTGGTAAGGATTGAAAGTTGAAACTAGGCAAAAATGATAAGGAGGTGTTTGGAATCTTGTGATCCATAGCTGAGTGCAATTTTGTTTCCGGCTCATTATTCACCTCGAATGAAAACTATTTTGGGAATTGATATCGATCTTGATATGGCATTAGTCTACCATCAGTTCTGTAACTGGAGTGGTTGAGGAAGTTGCTGGCTATAAACTGTTCTGAGAAAGAGTAGCTTCCCCCTGGAAGCCCGATGGCTCCTCCATTCATGTTCAGACTTGGGGTGCTGCTTTCACGAGCTAGATTTTCCAAGCTGACTTGAGTTGGGATATTAAAACTACTATTCACAGCCTGAAGAAATGGAAATGGGAGTCCATTTCCAAGAATTGATGGCATGGTGCTGTTTTGGTTGAAGTAGCTGACGTCTCTGGAACTCAATTGAGCAAAGCTTCTATTACTTTCTTCTGGCTGCATTTCCTGAAAGTATCTATGATGACTGCTTGAACCTAGTATCAGATTTGATCTTTCTGAACTCGTGCCTGTTTGATTCCCAGCAAGCCTTGGTTGAATAGATTTCAACGAAGACGTATCAAACTTATGGTTTGCTTCAAGAGGCTTTGTTAACACAGTAGGCAGTGTTAAGTACATTGAAGAAGCTACCTGATTGGAGGAGTCTGCTGGAAACATTGGCTCGGCAGACAATGCCAGCCTTTCTTCTTTGTTCTTCCCACCTGATGCCATGGATCCAATCACTGGGGCATAATCAGATTGATGTTCAGTTGCTTGATGGTGATTATTAGAATCAGTAGTCTTTCTGCCTTTTGCAGACCTCTGTGAAGATCCACCATTGCATTGAGCTCTTATGCCCAGCACAATACTCTTTGGCTTCTGCATTTGCACATTCTTATCTGATGGACTGGGTTTAGAATTCAACTTGGCAGATAATGCCATACTTTGTTCTCTTTCCTTCTCAGTTGTTGTCATGGGGTACAATTGCTCGGCTGTAATGCATTTGACTGTCCAATGCTAGACTGCAATTACTATAAATCAGTTGATTTATTGGCAAAAGCAATTACTAAAATCAGTTGATTTATTGGATTTGCCAAGCTCTTCTCTACATCCACCGTTGCAATCTTGAGCTCCTTTGAGCAATGTGAAGGCATTTCGATGTTGCAGGAGAAATGTTCTCCTGAAAATTCTTCTTCTGATGCACTTCGGTGTTCTCCTGAAAGTTGATCAGGTTCTGCCTGTGGACATTCTCCTCAAACTTGTTATGGGGCTGCACTTGGCCATAGCCCTGGATGTTGTTTTGATGCCGGGCTGGTATGTTCTTCCCGAAAGTGTTTTGGTGCTTAACCTGTGCATTCTCCTCAAAGTTGGTTTGAAGCTGCGATTGAACTTTCTCTTCTCTAAAGCTGCCTTCTCTTGTTTCCAGCTCAGAAACAGTCTCCTCTTCTGCCAGTTTCTGCATTTCTTCCCTCATCCACTTCAGCAAATTCTCTCTTGAAACTTTGAGATCCTCTAATAAAAAGTTCATGTACTTCTTAAGATCATCAAATACAGCCTGTTCATCAGTACCAGGTTTACTCTTCTTACGGCGGACTTGTTTGTGAGGGCCCTTCTTCTTTCCATTAAGAGCTGAATCATTCTTGTTAATCCTCCTTCTTCGGCCATTTTCAGGTTTCCCAGACTTCATTTGGTCTGAAATATCAGGATCACAGTTGCCAATCTGGTGCAATTTACTAGCATCACTAGTTCCATCATTATCAACTGAAATGAAGCTGGAGATCAGTTTGTGTTTTTTTAGAGCTGGTTCGCCACTTGTTTTTGAATCATTGCTTGAAGAATCGGAGTCATCGTCTTTCCTCCTGAACTCCCAGCATTGCTTCAGTTTCAGTTGCTCTTCCATTTTAGAATGGGGGGCCATCATGAAAAAACAGAATTTCACCAGCTCTGGACCATCAAATAACTTGGAAGATGTTGAATTGTCAATGTTGTTTTTCCATCCCCTGGAGGATCATAGCACCAATTCCTGCTCACGTATCATCAAGACTCCATGATTTTCTGAAGTGCAAAAGCTGCTAGACAGTCAAAAAGCCCACCAAACTTCTACTTCAACTCATCGAGCCTGTAGCTGGCTGCATTGAAACTACTTCAAAGTGAAAAACAAGTTTATCAATCAAAGAACAACTAATAATCGAAGAGTGATGTGATGAAGAACTAAAAACTAACTACAGGCCTAATATCAACAGAAACACGAACTCATGTGTGAAAGAAAAGGCAGAATATTGATCTTAAAGGAACAAGTACATAGTTTCGAAATCTCCACCTCACTAAGGCCTGAGATGAAAACCAGCAGAAAAGAAATCCAATTTCTGAACCTCAAATGCCTTTCAATGAGGCAATAAAGTTCAAAAAAAGGCACAAACTTGCATAGCGAACTGCTATTTTATAAAATAAATAATCAGAAAAAAAATGCAGAATACAATCAGAGTTTCAAAAGAAAGAATAACAAAACTTGTGAACAGATAGTAATCAAGTGGTAGGATATATCTACTATCTTGTATGCTGGTCTCATAAACCCAAAAAACCAGAACAATGCAGAAAAGAGCTTCAAACAATTCCAAAATACAATATAATGTACATATAGCCCACAAAAAAGAAAAGTGGATTCGAAGTCATTCTCTTTTTCATGATATTGCATACAAAAAGAAAATGACAGAAAGCAAAAAAGGAGCATTAACAAATAAAAAGACAATCGGAATAAAATCATCAGAGCAAAACGTAATGAGTTTTTCATAGATGGACATAAACTCACCACGTAACATGCTTCTCTCTCTCTTTCTCTCTCTGTCAAACATCGACCTCTAAGTCCTATTTCTATCAGTAGAGCTGTTTTCACTGTGGAATTTATATCTCGGCTCTCTTTCTCTTTGAAAAGGGAAGAAAAGATATGTTCTTGTCTGTCTGAGTAATGTTTCCATCTGTGCAGTGTGAGTGCGTTTTGCTGTTTATGGAAGCGAGTTGGTGAGTCGGGCTGTAAGTGGCAGAGAGTTATGGGTGGCATTTTAAACCTTTTTTGTTGGCCATTGTGGCAGTAGCCATTGAGCTTTACCCACTGCTTTTATTATTTACAACGTCCTAAAAGAATGTTCTTTTAAGTATTTTAAAGATCCTGTCACTGAATTTGAAGTAGCCCCTGCTATGATCGTAGATGAAAAAAAATAATAGAAAAAAAGGCGTTGATGGGTTGAGTTTGAAACAGGTTGGATATAGTGGATCATATTATCAAAAATATAATTTTACCGAGTTAATTTCCAATGCAATTCAACTAAAACCCAATTCAGATTAGGTTTCAAATATCGAGTTTTCCAAATCAACCAGCGGTTACAGAACTGTTCTTGTAATTGTTATGTATTTTCACCAAACACCTTCCTGTCTTGTTGAGAAAGAGAGATAAAATTGTAAACTGGCTTGCCATAAGGATTTCCATCTCATGTTCAAGTTACAGCTGTAAAGAGTAATGGGGTTTATGCATTTATTGATTATTTAAACAATTTGGCAATTCTAGAGAAACCCATTTATTGTTCTTACTACTAGGTGCAATCGTGTTATAAATGGATTCTGTGGACAATTTTAGAAGGGTGTTCTCTGGATAGCATGTCGAGTCAAATATGGCTATTGAGCAATGTAGCCATGGAATGTTGTATCTCCTTTTACTTTTCTTCAATCTGGATCTTACAAGAGCTGTGATTTGAAGATACTTACAGTTTCAGTATATAAATGGAATAACATGGCGTATTGTCTAAAATAGAAAATCGCCAAACGCATTTGCACCAAGGCATTAACTTTGCATTAATTCTATTAGAAGCTGTGAGAAATATTGAAGGAAAAAAACTAGTAATATATCACCAGTTACTCTTTAAACTTCATAGAATTTCTCGAAATTTAATATAGAATGAGCTGGAAATATATCCTCCATAGGCAAGTTTCATTTTTCAACAAAATGGAAGGAGCGGCAGGAAAACAAGGATGATGATGAAAAACAAATGTATATTTTTTATCCAAGGGGATAATTCAGCCAATTAAAGGGGTTATCAGTTAATGGATTAGAGGGTTATTCTCTTCTCCCTTCTTTTCTTCTTCACTTTTCCTTGCTTGAATAACAGGCTATCGAAACCTATTAGCAAAATGAAATAATTTGAGTTTCCATTGAGACAATTATTGATGACTAAATATATTTCTTGATTGTCCACTATGAAAAAAGACATCTAAAATTAACAACCATATCATCAAGGACACTTGAAATTTGTTAGGCCTTGTTATGTCAGGATCATCATGGTTGGAAGACAGATCACACATGCACTCAACCTTTATCGACCTTCGGGCATATATTCTGATTATTAAGCATGAATATAACTTGAGCATTTGATAAATTTTCTGACAGTCACTGTGTGATTGGTGAGAAAATAAGCTAATTATCGGGATTAAAGAGTCGTGGCGTGAAGTGAAATGAAATTGCTTGGGAGAGCCAAGGACCTTATTGTTTTTCTTCAGCAAATACTATGACTCACTATGGTTCTACCATTAAATCTAGTAGCTTCTCACCTTCCCATACTGTCTCAACAAGAAGAGGGAAATGCACCATTATATCATTATATAGGATTCGAATGCTTAGACAAAACAATTTGGTATACTCAAAGAAACATCGAAGAATTCCTCGCGGATGGCATATAATCAGTAATCTTATGTCCACGCAGTCCTGCAATATGCTTACAAAATTGTGCTGACACTTCAGATCTTTCAGATTCCTATCCAACATGTTTACACCTTAGATTTTAGACTGCACAATGATCCGAAAAACTGGCAAGACAGAAAAACTATAGCTTTTAAAAACTCATTTAAGGGATTGCACAGTGAAGATCTTACCAGTTACCTAACCCTCTCTGAAGGTTTCATCAAGAATTGCACCGTGGAAATCTTACCAAGCACAAAGCACTCTCTTCCTTTGGACAATTATCGCTAGGAATTGAAGAGATATGCACTTATAAGAGGGGGGGAAACTACTGTTTCCTTTGTTGCAATGGATGGGCTCGATAATACGAATTCTCCTCTCTGAAACTAAATCAGTGGCTTTCTGGTAACCTGTGGCAGCAGAGGAAAGTTAGAAGAAGAAAAGTTCTGGCCAATTACATGTGACAATCAATAAACAAGATACCAAGAGAAAAAAATTCTTCTGTTTTGTCTGCACATGTCGCACAATCACATTGAGTGTTTGAAATCCAAATTGTTTGAATAATCCTTTTGATGACAAGCATTGAAATCAGAAAAAGATTTTTTAAAGATGCAAGTTGGAATGAGACTCCCAAAAGAACGCTTCCACATAGACATGAAAGGAGGAAGAAATGCTGAACCATGAATCTAGATATCTTTACACATTAGAATGGTACTTCCATGTCCCAGTAATCCACACGGTATCAATGGCTTATTATAAACAGGTTAGACAAACTTCACAAATGGTCCCTGACAATATGAAAACAATCAAGACCAAGCTGCATTCTGATTACTATGTCAAAATAACAGGGAATTAACTTACCGCCATGGGAATTCACTGGTGTCTATCCCAGCTTGGTGAAGCTCATCAACATACTGCAATGCTTCCCTGCACTCTTCCCGGTCATCAAAGAATTCTTTTTTGTCACCTTCAATCTGATATGTTTCATGTCCTTTACCAGCAACCACCTGAAGTATAGAGAATATTCAAGAGACAAAATACAAATAAAATAACTGTGAGAATAATTTCAATGGGATAATTCAGTTTTTCATTGAAAAATACTGAATCATCTGTCCATAAATCTTCAAAACAAGTAGTAGCGAAATGGGCATAAGCACTTACAACCATATCGCCTTCTTCACCCATGGCAACCGCACAACGTACAGCTACTCGTCTAATGTCATGCAAAAACAGACGATGGCCATTTGGAAGAGGAGGGTAGTAATCATTTTCCCCGTGTTTCAAATATTCCTGCATTGACCATCCTATACCAGCCAACATGTCATCCAATATGTCCACTGATGAAGATGAAACGAGTTAGTAATAACTTTTGCAAAAATGGCATTATAGCTACACAGTACAGTTCAACAAGCATACATGGATCTTCACCCCTTGGATTGTCAGATGTCAGAATTGTCACATCACTTTTATCTGTTGCAATTTTTGTCATTATTGGTCTCTTGCCTCTGTCTCTCTCTCCGCTACAGCCAATAACTTCACAAAAAGCAAGAGGTTGGTCAGGTTAACAATACTTACATTTCTTCATGAAAGTCATCACTTCCCAGCTATCCCAAGGACATGGCAACTTTTAGAAGTGAATTGGCAATATTCTTATACAAAAACAATCAGAGCCTAATTCTAACTTGTTGAATGTTGGAGAAAATAAGAAGATAACCACGAACAGATCTGGACTAAAAATTGGAGCTTGTAAATTCTAATTACATCTTAAATTCTCATGGTTATGATTATCTTCAGTATTTTAGGACCTAAACAAAGGATAAGTACTAAATCACTGTATTTGCACTGCCAGACTTCGGAGAACTATCCACGAATGGAAGAGAACCTTTAGCCATGGCAAGATTAATGGTTGACAAAAACTTAATTCAATATATCATCATTAAAGAATTAAGAGAATCAGTATGACAAAGCTTATTTCTAGCTTGAGAATTTCCTGGGCATATAATTCTCAGCCTAGCTTTATCACTTCCTTATAGCAGATGGTCCAAGATTTTGTACAAGGAAAGAGACTTAAAACGCCTTATCCAAGCATAAAGATAGTTTATCACAAACTTAGAGAAGTAGCACTGAATGCAAGATGAAGGTTAGGAGAAAGCAATAGAAACGCACCCGTGATAATTCTTTTAGGCCTAAGCTCCCTTACGGAATCAAGTAGTCTAGATAGGGCATCAGGTGTATGAGCATAGTCCACAATCACCCCAAATGCCTGCTCCTCGTCAATTAACTCACACCTACCAGGTACTGCATCTATCTCTTCAATCCCTCTAACAATGTCTTCCAATGGTGCACCAACTGCAATCCCAACTGCTACAGCCGCAAGAATATTGTAGATATTGTGCTTCCCAAGCAGTCCTGATGAAATCTCTAAAATACCATGGGGTGTATTAACCAAAACTTGTGTCTCAAACAGGGAGAGCTCAAACTTCAAGGGATGAACATCTGCATTTTTATTTTCCATAGCAAAGGTTACAACTGGCACTTCTTGGTTTCCTTGAGCAATAAAGAAAGGTGCATTTGGGTCATCAATGTTAACTACTTTCCTATGCCTTTCTGGATCCACCATCCGAGTAAACAACTTGGCCTTTGCATTCCTATACTCCTCTTCTGTCCCATGAAAATCCAAATGATCCCTTGTCAAATTGGTAAAAACAGCAATATCAAAATCAACCTCATCACACCTCCCTAGAGCCAGTCCCTGGGAAGTAGCCTCCATCACAACAGCTTCAGTTCCATTATGCAGCATCTTAGCCATCAAATTCTGAACCAAAATGGCACCTGGGGTTGTGTTAGGTGCCTCCAGTTTATGATCCCCGTGTATATAATATGCCACCGTACTCAACATTCCAGTCCTCAACCCCATGGCCTCATACATCCCTTTAACCAAATTCGCTGTCGTTGTTTTCCCATTCGTCCCAGTTATCCCAATCACAGCCATATTCTTTGAAGGGAACTTATAAAATGCTGCAGCCAATGCAGGCAAAACTGTATTAGTATCCTCCACAATCACCAAAGCCTTACACCCCAAAGTCTCTTCAATATCAACCTCCTTGCTAGCCACAACCGCAACAGCACCTCTCTTATCAGCCTCGCTCAAATACAAATGTCCATCCGTCTTCATCCCCACACGGCAAATAAACAAATCACCAGCACTCACCACTCTCGAATCATCCTGTATACCAGTAATCTCCACCTCCAAATCCCCCAAAACCGAAACCGGGAACCACTTTGCTCTCATCCAAAAGCTCAGCTAAACTCATCTTAAACTTTGGTTCCACAATATTCACTTTCCCGATGCTATCAAAATCCAAATCAAAACTCTTTTCATCTAAAGACGCCTCAGCATTGCTTTTTCCACTCTTTTCACCCAAACCCACATCAAACCCACTTGAACCCTCTTCGTCACTATCAGTATCAATCACAGTCAACCCTGTTAGCTCATCAATCTCCTCCAAGTCCACCACCTCTTCAGGCTCTAACTCTTCAATACCTTTCATAACATCACTACTTTCTTTAATGTCTTTTTGTTTTAACAGTCCTTGTTTAACAAGTTCTTGTCTTTCCATTACGATAGCCTTATCAATCTCACCAAACAAATCATCACCGTCACTATTTAAGGAATTGGGATTTACCTCGGTATCTGCAATGGCTTTGAGAAACGTTGATTGGTTCTTTTTGTAGTCTTCTTCTTGAGCTTTTCTTGCTCTTGAGGCTTGGATATGAACTTGTTCCCATTTTGATACTCCATGTGCTGTATCTTCTGGAGCTTCAGGTGGGTCATTATCTGTTGTGTTTGGGTAGAATTTTCCATCTGGGCCAATAGCAAATAGCGAGTGTTTTGTGCCGTGGAGAGAAAGGAATAAAGGGGTTTTAGGGGAGAAGGAAATAAATTGCGGGGTTTGAAGGAGGTTGGTTTTGAAGAGAGAAAGTTTGGGTTTTGAGAGAGAAATGTGAGCGATTGAAGAGTGAATGTGAAGGCCATTGCCATGATGAGAGATAAAATGAGAGTGGAAGGGGATAAGGGAGGTTTAGTGTTGAAAGGAAAAACGGTGCGCTTTCAGGCGAGAGCGAACAGGACAGTCTTTCACTCTTTCTTCTTCTTTTTGTTAAATTCCTTTTCTTTTATCTTATCTGATTCTTTTCTTCTTTTTGAAATGCCACTAACTAATTGATTGCCTTAGGCGAGGTTGGCACGTGCCTCCAATTTATATTTATATTTATATATATATATAAAGAATATTAAAATCCATAAAAAATTATTGTGCATCTATAGACCTCTTCACTGCAAGAATATAATTGCTATTTTACTTTCTATAAAAAAATCAATGTTTTATTCCTTAGGGTATAATGGTTCTTTTCAAATAATTTATTAAAATCATATTTGATATTGTGATAGCAATTGTTATTAAAATATTTTTTGTTTAGAAATACATCCAAATAATATTTTTAAAAAAATATATTTTTAATATTAGTACATCAAAACAATAAAAAACACAAAAAATAATAATTTTAGAGCAAATAAAATAAAATAATTCAAAAACATTTTTAAAACTAAAAAATGAACGAGTTCTAAACATGATATTGATGGGGATGATATGGTCTTCATACTTTATAAAATACATATTCTAATAATTACATTGCCCTTACAAACAGTTTTTTTATAGAAAAATTGATCTTTCTAGTTTTAAATGTACAATGTAAAAGTTATATTATTCTTACATGTAATAATTGTTAAACTTACATAAATAGTGGGGAGTAGACTGTATCTGACTTTGATGGAATGCTCCCAGAGGTGATCGGTTTTTTCCAAGTATATTTTATTGGACATTAAAGAAATAATTAAATTACATAAATAATAATTGATCGGCTTAACAATTATTTGAGAAAAGCAATTTGATCGGTTTTTCCAAGTATTTTTCCAAATAATTTTTAAAATCATATCTGATATCTTTCTAGTTTTAAATGTACAACTAAAATGTTTCTTATGAAACTACTTTTTTAAAACTCCCAACCACAAAAACAAAATAATTAAATAAGATTTTATTTATTTTTCTCAAATCTCCGGCTCAAATGCAATACCAAATGGCCACTAAACTTGAGCATTCAAGAAGGTGAAAACTATAAGTAGCCTTTTACTCAAAGATGTTATGGTTGGACCACAAAATATGGTTTGGAAAATAGGGTAAGAAAGGGTGACTGGAAATCAGAATTTGGAGTGTTAATTCACTAAATAAAAACCCTAATAAAAAGAAGGTATCGACTTTGAATGTTCAGTGTCTGAACTCTGAAAGTCTCCAAGGAGCGTGATGTAATGATAGAGGGTTTCTGATCTGTATAGCAGGTCTTGAGTTCGAGTTAGGGCGTGCACCTCTTATAAGAATCTAGAATAAACATGATTTTATTCATTTATCTGAACCCATAAAATATATTTTTTATGAGATGGGTATACTCACATCTAAAAAACAAGTTCTGTGTGTGAAGTCTAAACATAGTTTGGTGATCGAAGTTTCTTGCAGTCTGATGTAGAAAAATAAAAATACATCACATTAGAGGAAAACCGAGAGAACGGAAGGCCCAATCCTGGGCAAGGCAAGTGAGTGCAAAATAAGGCCCATTGGACCAACATTTTTTCAGGCCTTTCTAGGCTCCTAATCTGTGGAAGCTTTAACCACCGCAAATCTCAAATTCATAGAAGACAATGGCATGCGTGGATTAATTATCACCCCATTCAATCTCTTCACACAAGCCACAAGCTCAGAGAATTGCCGGTCAGAATCAAACTTCGAAGGATTTCCCTGTCATGCCGGCAATTATCTTTACGTATTAGTCTACATTTTCGATCATGCCGTTGCCATTTATGGGGTGAAGAAAAAACAAATCACAAAAAAGAGCGAGAATTATTTTTAATTATTTTTTTGTTTCTCGTCCACATAAATTAACTTGATATTTGTAGTCAATATAATAAATAAATAAAAAATTGTTAAGATGAAGATATGTATTAATAGAGGAGCTTTTTAAATTTTTTATTTAATTCTACAGCAATAAAAATTGTTTATTATTAAAATTGTATAATTTAAACTCCATTAAAAAAAGTCCTATTTTTCTTCTCTCTATATATAATAAAAAAAATTGAATATATTATTTGGTTACCAAACTATGACCAATCTAACAGCTTTATCTCTCATTGTCATTTTCCAGCAAGATTATTTCTCACCCATGAACACCAGTCAAATAATTTTTATGCATGAATTTTAAATTGGTCATGCGATTTTTTCTATTGTTTTTTATTTCGGTCCTTGAATTTTGTTTTTATATCACTACTTTTAACAAATAACCCATTGAATTGGGTACAGAAAGAGACTCGATAAAAAAAATCAACAAAACCAAAACTGAAAAGTTGGAATTATTTCTCAACACTGCAAGTACATCATATTATAAAGTCAACTAAATCAAACCACCAAGCTCAACTCGTCTAGATTAACATAATGCAAAGAGATTAAATAGAATAATAATAATAATTTATGAACACCCCAATTATTTTGATGTTTTTATTAATAATTAAAAAGTATATATCTGTAGTAAAGAAATAACAGGGTTTTTTAAAAGTACGAAAGAAAAGAAGAAAACATTAATGCTAGCCCCTGGACAGAGCTTGGGGACAAATATGTGATAAAAATAATGTTAACGTGGTGGACACGTGTTTGACAGAGATTAAACTAATCATCATCACCCTCTCACTCTGATGATTAAAAATTGCATGTGGGGACAAATAATTAATGGGAAGAAATCTAGTGGATAGATAGAGGCTTCTCGGTCTCATCACAGTTGGTGTAGTTGTTAGGGACTGGGGCCCTCAGCATCCTGTTTCGTGGCCAAATTCAACCGTACGATCCATGTTTAGCTGCCCCAGATGTGGACGGCTAAGCCTCTCCTGCATCATCTAATTTTAGCTGTGGGACCCCGCTAGCCTCTGCGCCAGATTTTTTTTTCCCCATAAAAAACAATGTTCACGTGTAACAAAAATCATAACTTCATTTTTACATCTTTCTATATTATATAAAGTTATTTTTATTTTTATCTTAGCTATATGATATAAAAAAAAATATATAACAACAATAAACGGATAAAATAGAAAAAAATGATACTTTAAAAAAAACATTGTAGCGTAATTCTCAACCTATTAATATATGCAATCATAGAGTTAGGTTAAAAAAATAAAAATAAAAATAGCTTGATTCACCCAGGGTTTGCATAATAGATTCATGACATAAGTAATAAAGTTTAAGTCAATCCAGTTTAACTCACTAAACTCAAGAGATTCAAGTCATGAGATTGAGATATATCAATAAAAAAATAAAATAAAAAATCAGCGTTGAATT
The DNA here is from genome assembly GCA_029228465.1 of Salix viminalis. Classification (NCBI taxonomy): domain Eukaryota; kingdom Viridiplantae; phylum Streptophyta; class Magnoliopsida; order Malpighiales; family Salicaceae; genus Salix; species Salix viminalis. The sequence goes on from CM055426.1 coordinate 5,512,612, forward strand.
ATGAGAGATGAAACAGACAAATTTATATATATAAAAAATATCAACATGCATTTATATTTCAAACTTGTGACTCGTGTTATTATATCAGGAGCATCTTATTTAGAAAAACCACAAAAACTATATTCTCAACTAATCAAATAATGAAGGCTTAGATTAGAAAAGTTGAAAAATAATGAGGATCAATTTAAAAAAAGATGACATATTACAAATTAAGATTGAATGATAAAGTTGAAAACTAAATTGAAACTAAATTGAAACTCTACAAGAGCACTAGGAACAAAAATTAGAAAATCATAAAGGTTAAAAAAAATTGTCATCTTAATAAACCCTTTAAAGGGCAACTTTAAATTTTTAGCAAGGTAAGCTTGATTATTTAGGGGACTATAGAGAAAAAAAGACATTAGCATCGCACCGTCATCACAACACCAATACACATGGTCTTGGAAGAAAAAGGATATCATAACCTTTCCAAAAACATGACAAAAGCTGGTGTATGGCTACCAAATGATGCCGCGTATGCCGTTCAGAAAACATAAACACTCCTCACATGGCAATGAGTGTGATAACTATTTTTAAAATATTTTTTTATATTTATTTAAAATATCAAATTGTTCTTCAATTAACTCATTAATAACACAAAAAACAATATAAAAATACAAAACACACACACACACACACACTCGGACACTAGTTTGCAAAGTTTTGCTTTTTACTTGCTGTGATTGCTTTTCTAAAAAAAAATACAAAAAAATAAATTTATTTCTAATCAATTTAATAATAACAAAGTAAGAAAAAAGCTCAATTACCTTACTCATTTATTTATTTAATGCGTGATGTATCCATTCAATGATCAATACTTTTTTGCCAAGTGAGTTCTGTAAAATAACTATATAAATTAAGTAAGATTAGCATTACTTATATTTTACTCAGTGCATCTCATAAGAAATTATTTCCAAGAAAATCACGTCATTTTATTTTGTAAGCGATCCTAAACGGCGCCGCGGTTGCGTGATGTCTAGTTAAGAAACGCCGCACAACCACAGAAGGTGGCGCAAAACAAGACCCTAGATATTTGCAACCGAGACCGTGGAAGACAGGGCACAGGCGGGTTCTTTTAGAAGGGTAACCAGGAGCAATTTAGGGAGGGTGGATTGAGTGTGAAGGACCCCATACATGGACCTGATGGGTAACCAATAGTGTGACAACAGGTGGTGGTATCCGATGCGATGATTTCCCCAATATCTTTAAAACATTGATTCCAATGATGCTTCAGCCGTCAACTCGATGTTTCAGACATTGAGTTCAGCGTCGATATGTTGTCGTGTTTTCCAGGGATGAAAAGATGACGTGGTTGAAAGTCAGAAAAAAAAAGACCCTTACCTTCTCGAAATTTAAACCACGGTAAAGGATTTGAGATAAATTATAACTTTTTATAGTTAAGTTTTATGTTAAAAAATAATGTAAATATACCTCACTTAACATCTTAATGTCTATTTGTAAATATAGTTAAGATTATTTTTTTATTTAAAAATATATCAAGATAATATTTTTTATTTTTTGATATCAACATATAAAAAGTGATCTAAAAACACCAAAAAACTTTAATCTATAGTATAAAATAAAAATAAATGTTTTTATTTTATTAAAAAAAATCTTTTGAAACACAATGTCAAACAAAATTTTAAGCTTTTTAGACGAGATAATTTATTGATATGATACTGAAGTTTTGTTGATCTAGCGGTAATGAGTTTGAATTTATCGCCTTCATTCTATTTAGATAGAAAATTAAGCACAATATAGTGTTGATCCGTGTGCAATTTTTTTCAAGATAAAAATGTTTTCACTTCAAGGAAATGTTAAAAGAATAATATAAATTGTATCATGACACCTCACCTAGTAGCTTAAATTTTTAGAGGCGATACTTATTTGACATTTTATGAGTATTTTAAGTGGAAATATATTTTTTTTCATTATCAAGATTTTGTGAAAAATTTTAAAATGAAATACATATAATATTATATATGTTAATTAATCAAATATTTTTACAATTATAAACGAAATAACTCTTCGCGTCAACACTGAAAAAACCAACCTTTACAAGATTTCACACGTCTTGATTTTGATTTTCAGCGTTGCCAAGAGTAAATAACATCATGATCTAGTTTCGATTCAGTTTTCTTGGCAGCCGGCACATGAGAACACGAATGAAATTTTAGCTGTTTTCAAGTTTACCAAATAATCCATTTATTTCACTATCAGAATAAATTTTAAATTTGAAGTAATCGAGAGTCTACCATATATATATGTGTGTGTGTGTGTGTGTATTTTCCATGAAACAAAACAAGAAACAAATAAAACTACAGACAACGTATTACAGCACTTGTTGACAAAGTATTTCCTTGGACCTTATGTGCTCTGTTTTATTTAGCAGTGCTCTGTTTTGAATGTTCACCGAAGGTAAATTGACCCCTGACAGTCAAAAATTCAAACCCTAAAGATACGAAAGGTCTATATTCTATCTTTTTCTAGAGATTGAAAGGTCTAGATTGAATATTTTCAAAAAAACTATCCCTGACTAGAAAACAACACACCGGGGCCCTTCCTTCGAAATCCTGACATTAAGCTGACAAAATATAGCAACCAGAGAGACAGCCACCTTTCTTCAACATCCCAACGCACACCCTTTCCCATGTAGAAAGAAACTTCACAATAAACAATATTATTTACTTTTTTTTTATTTTTTTTTATTTCACAAAAATATAGTATTTATATAGTCGATCTCATATTTTTGTTAGACGGCAGAGTAACTCCTGATTAATATACACGCGCTCGCTCGCTGTGAAATATTATAATGATTTTCTCAACGATCACGAAATAATAACAAGTGGATTATAACCCGGTTCACGCTTTCTTAAAGAAATAATAAATCAATCACTCTAGTTCAAAACATCCATATTTTAACCCTAATATTTCACACCCGTTGACAACTTTATATATATATATATATATATATATATGTTCACGCTTTCTTAAAGAAATAATAAATCAATCACTCTAGTTCAAAACATCCATATTTTAACCCTAATATTTCACACCCGTTGACAACTTTATATATATATATATATATATATATATATATATATATATATATATATATATATATATATATATCTTTTTGTTATTTATCCGTTACGGAGGTGCCGGGATATTACGTTCGCTACCAATCGAAAAGGCAACGGAATTGGCAAATATTTAATAAGTTGACGGTCAAAGATGGCGAAGGGACTAAGATATAACTCAAGAAAAAGAGGGACTAAGTTATCATTTTGTTAAGAAAACAAGGATTGAGTTATAATTTATTAGATAAGAAATTCACCCAAACGACCCTTCTTCTATCACTAACCAGAACATTAAACGACATAGATTTTTAATCTTTAAAGACATTTATTAACAGTCAAGAGACGGAAGACAATGTGTGCATGTGTTGTGGTCTGTCGGTTGAATTTTAACTGCTTACGTTTTAAATGTATTTTTGAAGAAAAAAATGAATTTTTTTATCATTATAATATATATATATATATATATATTTTTTTTTTTAAAAAAAAAATAAAAAAATAAAAAAATATTTTTTAAAAACAATCCATAATTATTGAATGACTGTGAAAGTGGGAAAGCAAGACAAGATTTGGTGCTACATCTGAAGGGATCGTAATTCCCTTATTGTCACGTATCGGCCTGACAGTTGCCACATGATAGTCAAAATCATTGATTACCTGCTTTGGCTCACACGCCATTATCATCCATTCCTTGTTTTTCAAGTCTTTTTCTAACTCATAGTAATCTCTCTTTAATGGCGGTAACATTGAAGGGCAATGACTACTCCCACAACTTGACCAAATAATCTTTTTATTATTAGTAGACGAGGGGACGAGGGTGGTGTTTGGCTATTACTTTGTTTCCAGTAAATGAAAGGACAGACCGAGGTTACTGTTTCTCGTTCACGCTTTTGAGTTCTTCAACTTAAACAGTGGAAGATTCGGTTTATGTGCTTCTGCTTTCAATTTTCAAGAACTAGCCCAGGTACTTATATTTCTGCTGCTGCTGCTGCTACCATTTTTTTTTTCTTGCTTGTGTCAGTGCAATTTTTGTGAAGGTAGTTCGTAATCAGTGGGAAATCGTGTATTTCCATGGATATTCAACAAGGTAGCTTGAGTTTGTATGGATTCAGCTTCTAATTTTGTTCTGTATTCAGTGACAGTGGTGATGAAAAAGAAATTGTTTTTAAGGGTTGGATTGGTAGTTTGAAATTATGTTTCTCCGTGAAATGTGTACAAGAACGATTTAGTTTTCTCTGTAGATTTATTTTCTTGAAATTGGATGGGAGTTTGAAATGATACGAATCTGTGGAAGATTCTACTTCCAAATATGATTTCTGAAATTGGACGGAGAGGATTATTAGGACTTGTTAACAATTCTCGAGACAGTTCATCATTTTCAACTATTATCATTTTTAATGTTGGAGAACTGTATTTAAGGCGAATAAAATGCTTGCAATCTGTCTAGAAAGTTTTTTTCTCTGTATTTTACACATATTTCTTTCCTTGCTCAGATTTAATGCTGGAATATCGGTGATGCTGTGATTGGATTCATATTTCATACCATGTCCGGCACTTATTCTTCTCATATCATGGAAAGGAGGTCACCGAAGAGCCCTTTTCCGAGGAGCCCCATGCTGAAGAGCCCTTTTCCGAAGAGCCCGATGCCACAGAGTCCTGAATTATATGAAAAATACAAGTCTAAATGTGCATATGGCTTAATTAATATCTTTCATTTCCGCCATAGCCACTCAAAGAAGTTGATCTCTGATAAGGCAGTTTTGAAGAGACATGCTGGTGGTAAGAATTATTTGATTTATGTTGTATTATAATAACCTAACATGATTTAATGGGCTCTGTCCTGCTACTGCAGAAATGAAGAAAATCGCAGAGGAAGATATGCCGATCAAGCAGCAGATAAAGAAGACCACTGCAAAAGTGGAGCATGTACAATCTGATTCTGAACTTGCTGGTGACCCATCGACAAGCCATGGAAAAGCAATCAAGGGTACCCGGAAACGTCGTCGTCTACCTATTTATGGTTGTTATGATGTAGCAACCATGGGGAATGCAAAATCTGTTCATGAAAATCCAGTGGATGATTCTTCAAAAAAGATGGAATCTGCAGTGACCAAAGAATCGCTCTCCAGTCAAGCACAGCCTAAAAACGAAATTAATTGTGACTGTAGAAGTGTCCAACATGGAAAGCATGGCCATTCTAAGGAGATCAATCTTGAGGTTCGCATGAATGAAGCTACTGAAGCTTTTATAAATCAGAAGTTGATTGATGGAAACCATCTCAGCACAGATGGGGAAGATGACCAGTCTAAATATTTCATGGATGCACTACAGACACTGAATTCCAACAAGGACTTGTTCATAAAACTCCTACAAGACCCCAATTCTCTACTGGTGAAACATATTGAAGATTTGAGAGACTCTCAGGAAAAAGTGCAGCGGATTGAATCTTACCCCGATAAATTGTCAGAACAACAAAAAAATAACTCAAGGGAATGTGAAAAGACTGCCTGTACCAGAAACTTCAACTCCATTGATAGATCCCTGTCCAAGGGAACTGGTGATCATCAACCCTTGGAGACGATAGTAGTTTTGAGGGCTGGCTCTGCAAGCTTGCAAAACTGTGCGGATGGAATCGGTCATGACTCTCCACCGGTTCATTGTAGGTTAAAAAATGTGCAGCAGAGTGTTAAACCTTCATTTTTTCCCTTTGTCCAAATGAAAAGAAAGTTGATGCATGCTATGCGGTTGAGCAGGAAAGAACAACAGCTGATGTTGATTGATGGTACAGTGCAGAAGTCCAAATATATTTTCCAGGAGAGCGAAAAATGTGGAGGAGGAGGTATGGATATTAATGAAAGAAATTCACCAGGTGAAACCTCTAGTTATTTTGGAAGAACAACCATGGATGTCAGGGGTAAAGATCAGATGGACAAAGTGGAAATAATTCAATCTGGTGTTAGAGGTGAAGCAGGTACAGCCAGTGAAAAAGGTCATGAAAGCTCAGGATTTTCAAATCTCCGGCATTCCAAGAAAACTAACAATGACAAATATGTTGAGACAAGGGTACATCTATCTGACTTTTTAATGAATGAAAATGTGAATCTTTCGAGAAAGCAGAGACCAAAAACCTGGGATGGGTTGAACTCTCTTCCTGAAAATGAATTCTTTCCTATGGTCAGTTCTAGATGTAAAGAGGAGCATGCCCGTGTTACTCCACAAATGAGATTTTCTCCCTATAGTAGTTACGAAATGGTGAACAAGAACAAGTGGAATCAGAGTGAAAAGAGAAACAACACAAGTCCAACCAGGCAGAATTTAGAGGCTCCACCATGGGGCAATGACAAAAAATGTGAGGATCAATTACAAATCATCGAGACAGAGAAAGTTATCTCAGACAAGCTTTTCCCTGATGTCAAAGCGGATGAAAACATCTCTTCTCCTGAAAATGATTCTAGCCCTAGAGGTGAGCTTTTGTCAATTTAATTTTCATCATGCTTGTAATTCTTTTTGGTATTAAGCAGCACATGATTTTCTTTGGGTTTCAACAAAATAATAGGGAAAAAGGACAGTAAAATTTCAGAAGAATATAGTCCCTCCTGCGTGCCCTCCAGACTAGATGGCTCGTACAATGGTGATGCTAATGAAAGCACTTGTATTGCAACTACAACTGACGAACGTGAATCCTCAAAATTCCTTAGACCGGTAAATGACTGTTTTCCCTGTCTATTGAATTGCTAGTCTTTCAATTTGTTTCGATAGCTCTTTCTGTTAGTTTGTTTCCTGCTATTTGATGCGCCCTTTTCATTTTCCTGCCAATTTTATCTTTCAGGATTCATCTGCAGAGAATCAGATGTCACCATCTTCAACAAGTGATTGTTTATCAAGCCCTTCAACCATCCAGAGGGTTGTAGACCTGGACAAGGCCAGAGGGGGAGCAGAGCAGCCAAGTCCAGTATCTGTCCTTGAACAATTTTTCACGGAAGATATGATTACTAGACCTTCAAGCCACACATCACGGCCTGGTAAGCTCTTATGTTAGGCGATTATTACATGTACTTTTTCCTGATTTTACAATCCTGTTGATACAATTAAAGTTATGCAGCTGAACTATCAGCCCTGCCACTAAGAATAGGCAACGAGGAAGACTATTTGGCTGCTCTTGTTCACTCCCTTGTTCACTCCCCTTTGGATGTGAAGATTAATTTGGAGTATATAGGTGCAGTTCTGAGAGCTTCTGGCTTTAGTTTGGATGACCTCTCATCAAAGTGCCATGGTGAATCCTGTGATGGTCATAAGTTCGTCTGTGATTATTTTGTCGAAGTCCTTCTAGAGGTATATCAGAACTACATGAGAAGCTCCCCTTGGTTGTCATTTGTCAAACCAAAAGTTCGACCCGTTACAATGGCAGAAAACATGATTCAACAAGTGATGAAACATGTTGATCGGAACATACTCTTACAGCCACCTTCGCTAACATTAGATCATCTTGTCGAAAAGGACTTGACCAACTCTGCAACATGGTTGGATGTCCGGATTGACGTTGAATATGTTGTTAGTATGATAGCAGAAAGTGTTCTAGAAGAAGTGATAATGGAGACTGCAACTGAGTAGGTAAATATCAGTAGAACTGGTCAAAATTGCACACCAGAATTCGGCCAGGCAGCTTGAGCAAGTGAACATAATCGACTTTTATACATTCTAGATCGCGCAAGTACTTGTTTACACATCTTCAAAAGGATTATTTTAAGAGTTGCAATGCCGACATTGGACAAGAATGGAGGGAGCTGTGTTAACTGACTAGCATTCGGTCAGAGGTACTGCAGAAACTATGACAAGCAGCCCCAACTTCCTGCACAGAGTAGAGTTTATACTAAACCTAAACCTTCGACTGCCATCAATCATAGGACTTTACTTCGAACAATTGTAAAGATAATCATGGTGGACATATACCTTCGTCGTACACTTCCTGATGCTCTGTGGAACATCCTAACCGGTCAGATAAGCTGTTTTGATTACTCGTATGATAAATCTGCTCCTTTTCTTGCATGCCAAGACACGCGTGGTGCTTATAGAAGCTGTTCGGTGCGATTGGTCTGCTCGTGTAAGGCTATTTGCTAGCTCACTGGGGGCCTCAACCTCGATTACCAGCTCATTTCATTTCATCGCCTTCTTCAAGAAGGTTTCACCTCTGTTCCTGTTTCTTTTGTCCATGTACAATCAAGCAGCTTAGAATGTTATAATGTTATGATAAATTATCATTGTCTACTGTGCCTATAAAGCTTGCTGCATGAAAGCGTCTGTGCATCTTCAAATAATCCCCGCAGCAGAGCACGTACATGTATTCAAACTAGCTGTAGCTAATAAATCAATCACCCTGCAGGATCAAAGAGATGGAGTTAAATAAAAAAGAACAAGAAAAAATAAATAATTGGAAGATATGATCCACGTGACCAGTATAAATACTGAAAATAATAAAAAGGTCTTGTTAAAAATAATAAAAAATCATCAGCAGTTCATGAGGCATAAACTCTCTCTATTCTTTTCCCTCGATAGCTGAGTTCGACTTTGGTTCAATAAAGAAACTATGCATCATAACAAATGCTCTTGTTTAAAATAAACATCACTCGCCACATTTTCACACCTGTACTATCTGATGAAATCTAAATTATTTAACAGCAGGGATTTTGTATCTTAACAGTTTCATTATATAAAAAATATAAATAATCGAACAGTAATTTGAAAAACAATTAAAGCAAAAACGTGATTTAATTACAACATAAGTAGCAAATGGTGGCGTTTGATCCTAGAAAGAAGAGAAGGACTCGAACTGCAGGGCCACGAAATAAGTAAAAAATTATAAAATACCCATCTGTAAAGGCCAAGTCATGAAATCAGAACACCCTGCCCGCTGATGGAGTCGCTAGTGGAAGAATGAAGCTGATAAATTATCTCGAAATAAATTATCTTCCAGAAGGCATATGCCTATAAGAACCACCGAAAATAGAAACCAATTCCTGAAAAAGAGGAAAAAAAGACAAGCCAGAAGACAAGAGCATCCAAAACACTATTAGCAGAGGGTGGAAAATAAAAATGAAGTCTCGAAATAAATCATAACAGCCCACCATTGCTCGCAACTATTTCCTTTCCAAGGGAAAGTAAGTGTAAATAGTAAATACAATTTCAGGGTAGGGCAAACAAAATTGTCAGCAAGAGAGTGTTGCAGTGATGCACTTTATAGATATAGGAGTAAAATCCTGTTATTCCAGGATATTACAAGGACTTTCATGTCCTGACTCGAATTTTGAAAACCTACTGTATAGATTGAAAACACTTTATTTATTATAATTATAATAATAAAAACTTTTTGCGCTTGAAACTTACTACCAATGCTTATGCTGACCAGCTATATCAACCGGTCACAATTTAGTTTTGATCTTGTGTTCAACTTCTTGGTAATCATCCAAGAAAAAAAAATCTTATTTGTATCTCAAGTGCTGATCATGTTGCCAGTGCAAGTAAAGACATGATTTAAAAACAGATTTCTTCTTTGTAACAACAGTCAGAAACCATACCTCAATATCCATAAGTTTGTTTGTTTGCTCGCTCGTAATCTCCTTTGGCAAATGCATCACCACCCTGGTAAGGGACATTCTTATTTTATCATGACCAGACAAAAAAGGCAATTGACAAAAACCATATTGTAGATTTCTTATGCAAAAAGCCAGTCTGGAAATTAAAATTGTAAACGCCTGCAGCTATAAATTTACTTAGGCAAATATTTTTTATTAAGTTACTAAAAATCATAAAAATATGTTATAGAATCATGACAAAAAAAAATTGTTTCCCTTCATTAACCCTCTGGAAATGAAAATCTACACGTACAGGCATAAAGGCCACTATAGTATTTGCAGTAAAATAATAATAGTAATGGTTATAATTATAATAATAATTATTATTATGTATATTATTTTAACCGGAATTATTATTTGTTAAAAAATATATATTTTACAATCATTAAATCATTATTTTTTAAAAATATATATTAAAATAATATGCCCTATTTTAGGTGCAATTGAAAGCTAAAAACATTATAAATATAATAAATCATGTTAAAATATATTTAAAAGTGTTAAGAATAGAAAAAATTGGAACTGAATTTTCATGGACCATTATTTTTAAATCATATACATAATAATTGCAAAACAAAATACTAAAGTTTTAATAAGAACTCATAATAATATTTAAAAATCATATTAAAATTGAAGAATAAATTTTCTAAGAGAGTAGAAAATCCAGCTGTTAAAAAAAAGGAGCCAAGCAGTGGCCGGAAAAACAATGACGTGGCTAAATTTGTATTATTTGTATTTATTTTATCTGTTTCTTAATATTTTATTTACCAGTAATTAAGCTTTATATATTCTTTTATAAGGTTTTCTGTTTTCACTTAATATTTTTTTATTAATTAAATTTATTCAGTCATCCAAATATTTTTTCTCTTTTAATAATAACATCATCTTCTATTTTCTTATATTAAAAAACTAACTCTGACCCCCGACGCAATCTAATTGCAAGCCCGCAGAAATATAAACGTGACTTTCAAAAAGCAAAATAAAAATAAAAATAAAACCTGTCACCGAATAAAAGAAAACAAAAGAATTCCACTTCACAAACTAAACGGCTAAACCCTAGCCACCTCACTTCCCGCCATCCCCTTAAACCCTACATCCCCTCTCAATTCTCATCCCTTTTCTTGTACCCCAATACTCGTCTCTCTCAAAAAACCCTAGCCACCACCAAAATGGACCCTAAAGCAGTGAAATCAGACCTTGTACTAATCCTAGACTATGGTTCACAATACACCCACTTAATCACACGAAGAATCAGGTCCCTGAATATTTTTTCGCTCTGTATCTCAGGCACTTCTTCATTAGAAACCATAACTTCACACAACCCGAAAGCTGTTATCCTCTCGGGTGGACCCCACTCGGTCCATTCAGTCAATTCACCAACTTTCCCGTCCGGGTTTGTTGAGTGGGCTCAAAAAGGTGGGATCTTTGTGTTGGGTATATGTTATGGGCTGCAATTGATTGTGCAAAGATTGGGTGGTCTAGTTGAAGTTGGTGAGGAACAAGAGTATGGGAGGATGGAGATTGAAGTGGCGAAGAATTTGGGTATTTTTGGGAACAAGAAAGTGGGGGATAAGCAGGTTGTTTGGATGAGTCATGGTGATGAGGCTGTTAAGTTGCCTGACGGGTTTGAAGTCGTGGCTAGGAGTCAACAAGGGGCTGTTGCCGCAGTTGAGAATAGAGAAATGAGGTTTTTCGGCTTGCAGTATCATCCTGAGGTAATTTGTTAAATTTGAAAACGTTTAGATGCCTTTAATTTATAATTTTTATCACATGAAGCAGTTTGCAAAGAATACATGGGAATTTTTGCGAGTTGGTAAAAAATGGCTTTCAGATAAAACGAGGTAGATTGTTATTCTTTGATTGGCTATGCGATTAGTTTAGTCTAATGTAAACTAATAAAACTAGGAAAAATGATTGTTTTCTATCATTTTGCTGTTGATACTGTTTTGGGACTTGCATTTGGGTTGATAGTGGAAGACTCTACTTTGATTTATCTCTTGTTGGCATGATGTAGATGTTGAAGTCGTTGAATGTTTTGCAGGTGACTCATTCACCAGAGGGCATGGATACACTACGATATTTCCTTTTTGATGTTTGTGAAGTCTCAGCCGGGTGGAATATGGAAAATATTTTGGATGAAGAGATCAAGGTAATCAATGACACAGTGGGTCCTGAAGAGCATGTCATATGTGCGTTGTCAGGGGGTGTGGATTCCACAGTTGCCGCAACTCTAGTTCACAAGGCAATAGGAGATAGGCTTCATTGTGTTTTTGTTGATAATGGTTTATTAAGGTGAAGGCAGCTACCTTTCATTTTTCTTCTCCCCCGTAACTTCATGCCCGGCATCTTCCACTGAAGTTTTTGATTATATATCATAGTTTTATGTCTGTAGGTATAAGGAGAGAGAGCGTGTGATGGAGACTTTTGAAAGTGATCTGCATCTACCTGTTACTTGTGTTGATGCATCAAATGAATTCCTTGATAAGCTGAAAGGTGTTGTAGATCCTGAGATGAAAAGGAAGATTATTGGGAAGGAGTTCATTAGCATCTTTGATGCTTTTGCCCATGAGTTGGAGAAAAAACTGGGAAGGAAACCTGCGTACTTGGTCCAAGGGACCTTGTATCCAGATGTTATTGAATCTTGCCCTCCTCCTGGATCTGGAAAAACCTGCTCTCACACTATCAAGAGCCATCATAATGTTGGAGGGCTTCCAAAGGACATGAAATTGAAGCTCATTGAACCACTTAAACTTCTATTTAAGGATGAGGTATTGGTTAAACTTCTTGCGGTCATTCTCTGTTTTGTTTTTGCGCTGCTTTTTAATTTTTATTTTATTTTTGTAATACTCTTCTCCTTTCCATTTGAAAGGTTCGTCAGCTAGGAAGAATCTTGAATGTTCCTGATGCATTTCTGAAACGCCACCCTTTCCCTGGGCCTGGCCTTGCTGTACGAGTCTTGGGTGATGTGACTGAAGGCAATGCCTTAGATATCCTCCGCCAGGTATATGGTGTTTATTTCAGAGATAAATGTTTTTTTTATTATTATTTTTTGCTTCCTGGAAGTTACTCTTTTGATTTCCTTTTCAGGTTGATGAAATTTTCATCCAGGCCATCAAGGATGCTGGGCTGTACGATTCGATTTGGCAAGCTTTTGCAGTGTTTTTGCCAATAAGATCAGTTGGAGTTCAAGGTGATCAAAGAACTCATTCTCATGTTGTTGCTCTCAGAGCTGTTACAAGTCAAGATGGAATGACAGCAGATTGGTGAGCCTTCTTTTGTTGCACATGCTTTGCCCTTCTTGTGACTCTTTTATGTGGGTGGGTGGCCTGGCAAATGCTCAAGGTTTGGTTATGTATTTTTGCTGGGAAGATTCAGATTGTAGCATATGTGACCTTGGCACATATGCAAGCCTAACCTATCTCTTTGAAATTTCATTTCCTTTATTTTTTATTATTGGGATTTTCCTGACTTGCTAATATTTGTGGGATAAAGGGATTCATGGTTTTTATTGGCATTGCAAACATCTTTTACCTGCATGGTACTAGACTAATTCTCTAGGATGGGGAGAGGTCAGAAAAGATGTAGGAATTTCAGAAGAGCATCTCAGCTTGTATTTCCTTGTCAGAATGTTCATTGGTTATATAGGCATTCTATCTTGCCAAAAATTAATGAATCCATTGTCCTTTCATCTGCTGTGCAATTAATAAGCAATCTTACACCCACACTCGAATTGTGAAATTGCAGGTACTATTTTGAACACAAGTTCCTTGATGACGTGGCCAGAAAAATTTGTAATAGTGTAAGAGGTGTCAACAGAGTTGTTCAAGACATCACATCAAAGCCTCCGTCAACAATTGAGTGGGAATGATGCAAATCTTGGATGCACGAGGCTTGTTGTCCATGGCTGTGTCAAGTGAAGGTTATATATACATCCAGTCATTGCTTGCTCCCCCCCCCCCAAATCCAGTAAATGGCTGGAAGGAAAATGAGTAGAGTTGATGATAAGTGATGTGCTTGGAGCGTTAATGGCCTGTGCTCTCCACCATTATGGTGAATATGTTTTGATTTAGGTGGTGTTTGTCAATGTTTTTTAAAAGTGTTTTTGGAAAAAAAATTAAATTTTTTATTTTAATTTTAAAAAAATAAAATAATACTATCACAATCTCATTCCCAAACAATCATCTTAATTATAAATTATCTGCAAAAGTTTTGATTTGGATGCCCCTGACAGTTACTGCTTTCTCTCTTTATACCTGTCTTCTTCTAGTTGCTGTGGTGCTTGGATCTCCGTTCCTAAAATCCAATGTTATTGTAATGCTTGATGGGGCATTTATTGGAGGCCTCGATATACCTCTATATTTTCTGAAAGAGAATTTATGAAAATGTGTAATTGAAAAACTCAAGTCTTCCCTCTCTCAAGCCTGTCAAGAATGGGGTTTCTTTTGTGTTACCAATCATTGATGTTGAACTCTTGATAATATGATTAAGCAACACTAGTAAATAACAACTTGGAAAACTACAACAATAAAGTAAATAACTTTAAACAGCTGCAAAATAGATTTTATAGAATTTGATACGTTCTATCTAAAACCAAAATATATTGAGAAAAGACTTGTTAGTTCTGGTCTAGCAGCTTTGACAAGGTATATCTAGTATGTTTTACCTTTTGAAGCCTATCTGTAGCCTTCCTCCTGAATGAGAGCTCAGGTTTGTCCATCATGATGCTTAAAAACCTACACTCCTCATTTCATAGCTTCTCCTTACTTTGAAACCCTAATAGTGTCTGGGTTTCTTGCCGTCTGCCAAGCATTCTGTGGATGAACTCTTTAGTCAACAAAATCCAGAATTGAGGGGTTGTTCAGCCTTGGAGATATGATCCGATTTTTTAGAAAAAGGAAAAACATGAAATCAAGGGTGTAATAAACGGAGTAATACTCTAGTAAATTATGATCATCACTAATTTGAGCAACAAAATTAAATTTTTTTCTTTCGAATTTCATTTTGTAAAATAATTGTTTTTTTTTTTTTAATTTCCCTGCAGTATGGGGACTTGCCTGTATTGTGGGAGAGGCATGCGACGTCGTAACTGACTAATACCGAGGATTTACAGTCAATCAAATCAATGGGGTTTAGAGGAGAGGCGTTGGCTAGCATGACTTGTGGTGATCAAATTGCATGGCTACGGGCAAGTAAACAATAAAAAAGATGATGCATTTTACCTGTTTGATTAAATGCTGGTGTGAAACTTTTGTGTTTTTACATTCAAAATCAATATTTTATAGTGATTAACGGAGGATCTGTTCTGTAATTCCTTCCTATTTCTCGACAGTTTTTCATTTAAAAGTTTTTTTTTTCTTTTTCTCAAAGCTCACCGACGATTTGTTGCATCGCTTTTCAGCCCCTCGCAGTGGAGCGCGGGCGCATGAACTATTCGGATTGTTTTGCCGCTTTCAGTGATATGTGACGTGCACATCAGCCACGTGGATTTTCTGTCCTTACGTTCTCTTTTCTTGTCTCTTCGTGATTGCTGCCACGTGGATTTTCTGTCCTTGCGTTCTCTTTTCTTGTCTCTTCGTGATTGCTGTTTTTGGACAATGAAGATTTTGAAAATGATAATAATTGCTGCATTTCACATCCACTTTACTCTCAGCTTTTACTAGTTTACACTTTACAGTGTGTGTGAAGTATTTCTGTGACGTGTCCATAGCATTTATCAATTGCACTCGTTGAAAAATAATGAAAAAAATAAAGTAAAAGTTATCAGATAACTATATTCCGACAACACTAAAAAATTGATCATGGGGTCAAAAATCCTATCTAATAGAAGAGGTTTCCATGAAGTTGTGTTTGAGCTCTCCTGTTTTCTGAAAAATAAATGTATATTTTTTATTATGTATTTGTAAATAAAAAGATATTAAATATTAATAAAAAAAAACCCAGCCAGATTTTCCAGTCATCTAGCAGTATTACCATGTTCTGCAATAAAAAATGATAGCCCTCTCCATGTGTTCCTCGTCACTTCTAACATAGGATCCCCCTTCTTTTTAAGCAGTGCAGTGGACCAACTTGAGCTGGTTTTAAATTCTAACTCGAATCTATCACCGGCACAGCTTTTCACACACTGGGGTCTGGTTCTAGACAAGCCGTGGCTGGTGAATTCACTTACTGTAAGCTAACATCAATTAACTTCCACTAAAATTGACAATCCAGAAGGGGAAGCTTTAGTCAAATGGAGATCTCTTCCAGTGAGTTTGAAAGAAAAGCTTTGGGGAAATAGAAAGACTGTTGAAACTTGAAAACACTCATTCTAGTGCAAAGTCGATGCTGAATAATTGAAGAAAATACAAATGTTCCGAACAAGTGCATTTTCTGTTTATTACACTGCTCTACGAGGAGGGGATTCTATGTTCTATAGCTGTGGTCTACAAAGCCTTTCACAGACACGGAATCTTACAACTGAAGAAGTGAATTCTAACCATACTGTCACCGATCTGAGAATAAGTTTCAGCATTTCCCAGCAACTCTTCGAAGGGCTTGTTTGATTGTGCCAGTGGATACAGCATTCAATCCCTTGTGCTGTAATAAACATGATGACATTACTTGAGAAATCATGGTAATACTAATAGGAACATGATAAAAGTAGATGGACAGTTCCACTGTGCAATCTTGAGCTCATACCTTTGATTTGATAGTCAGGGAAAGGATCCCGTCCATGGTAGATGACTGAACAGAGTGAGAATCTAAATGGAAATGGCTAGCTACATCCATTATCTCCAGCAATATTCCCTCCCTCCAAATACACTTGATCTCGATTAGAACATCCTCTTTATTCATGCTGACTGTTATATTATCAGCTGGACCATCTTTTGATACATTATGGTTCATATCTGGCTCCATTTCATCAATGCCAGGAGCCTTCCTCTTATTTGTCAACGAGTTTTTTCCATTTCCAATCTTATTGCTGCCATAGTTGTCAGATGTCCTCTCCGCAGTATCTTGGGGTTTTCTTTTGGTAAGAACCTCCAATAACTCCCTGTTAGATCCCAGTTCTTCAACCTTTCTTTCAAGCTCTTGAAGGTATTCGATTGTGTCGTCCAGTATAGATAAATTATCAACCTGCACAAGCAATGAAAAAATTAACCTGTGGCTCCCTGTTCAAGACCATTTAACTCGGGGGAACCAATTCTTAACTACCTTACTGATTGAAGGGGACAATTGATTTCAGAATCATAAACCTTTTATTCAGCTTTTCTTTTTGCTTCCTCTCAGATAATACATGGCTCGCACCATTTTCATCAGCCTCTGGCGTCCCTACTGCAACTTTATTGCTATTATATTCTGGGGAGCCAAGCAAGCCATCAGCATGCATCCGAGGAACTTCAAGCAGTATCTTCTTTAGTACTTTTTGTTGAGTTTCACTTTTCAATTTGTGAGTAAGCACCAATCCTGCTTTCTTCCAACTGACAAAGCTCGATTCCTGGTGACAATTCTGGTCATTGGGTCCTAAAATCAATGCATTGGAGGTCTTGAAGAGACATGAGAGAACACTTTGATAATGAAAATCATCGTTTTGAAGGTCCAATGGAGTCAGCTTCGTGTGATTGCAGTCTTGAACATCCAGAAGATTCTGGTCAATTACCTTTCCATTCTTCAAAATAGGGACGGCCCTCACAGGATCTACAATGGTTTGAGATATACAGTCACTAGAATTCAAGGAATGATGGACACTGGTGCTGAAGTCATCATACATGAACTGCCGACTTTGCACTTGGGAAGCTCCTCCTTGTAGTCCTTCAACCATAATCGAATCTGCAGCCGGCTGATCATTTGAATTGCGGGTAGGGGAAGTTATGTCTAGTTCTCCGCATCCTATAACTGGAATCGGTTTGGTGTCAAGTGTTTCACGATTGAAGGTGGCACATACAAGCTCTTTGTCGCTTCTTGCACTAGAATTCTTGGCAGCTAATGCGTATGGGATCTCCAAGAATGATGTTTTTATGTGATGAATGAGACTTGGATCCTCCAAAACCTTTAAAAAACAAATTACAATGAAGCAGCATGACTTGAATTGGCGATTGTAGTGTAGGCAACAAATCTGTAGTTGACAGAAGTATTACCTGCTCGGTCACACCCAGCTCAACCACACCTCTCATAAATGGAAAGCAAACCACGGTCTGGAAGTTTAAACAGGAAAAGTTTGGTCAGATTTTGGTATAATCCATTTATGCTGATTCTAAAATATTCTTTCATAAAGGATGTAATGCATTCGGTAAAAAGTGCAGTGCTATTTGGTCGAGCCTATAATATACTGGAACTCTACTAGGAAATAGGTAGAATTGGTACCTGAATTGATGCACTCTGGGGGTAATGTCGCCACAATTCCCATCATAGAACATGATACAAAAGGATAAAAAGGAAAGCAAAAATTAGTTTCTTTTATCATTTTGAGCCAAGTCTAACGTGCACAAATTTATTCATAAATGAAATAAGATATCTGAAAGGAAACAGAATCCTGACCTTAGCTAGCAGAGAGCGACTGAATACTTTACTATCTGCAGAATGAGCATTGCATAGCCATGTAGGGTGACCATTTGCCAATGTTGTTCCTGGCAAGCTATGAACAATTCAGAGGAAGAATTAACGACATTTGAACTCTAAAAATGACTAAATTGAAAAGCCCAGTTCCGAAAATGGTGAGGAAAATGAAGTTACCCTTGGCCAATGTCGAATACAAAGGACATGCAAACCAAATAATACCACTCTGTATCAGTGAGATCTTCTGGAGATAATGCAGCTGAAGGTCTTCTAGCTTGTGGACTGGCTTCACCAATTGAAAGTGACTTGTAGAGTTCTCTTAACTGCTCACTTCTTTGTAAACCCAACTCATCTTCATTGAGCTCTATGGATTGAATCGTCTTCCTCGTTTTAATATCCCCGTTGTAGTACCCATCACCCCACTTCAACACTCTGCAAAATTCACATTTACCGGTGACGAAAAAGAAATACTTTATCATAAATGGTATGTTCTTTTGATGGGGAAAGGGAAGCACATCTTGAAAGAAAGGAACCATGAGCCATCTTGATAGATATTCTAATAAATGTGGACAGTAAAATTTTAGAAAGAGATCGATTCCTTTAAAGCGAAGCCTAAAGTTCAAATCATGAAGCCAAGAATGCCAATTACATGTCAAGATCATTACCATTTGCACAATTCTTTACACAAAAAGCCAGATTTCACTCTAGCCAAAGAAGATCAAATATATTACTCTTTCTGAAAACTGACAACTCCCCTGCACACTCCCAGAATCTTAGCTGACCCACTTTCACAAAAATGATAAATAAAACAAAGAAAATTTTCTTTCACAAGATTCTTAAAATAGATTTTATTTAGCTAAAAAAAGAACAATCTCTAAAAAAAAAGTGAAATATTAGCACCCATACACACAGCAAAAAAATAGAGGAGATATGGAAAGGTCTGGTTAGTACCCTGGTTGTCTCTCTGAAATGGACCAGAAGATTGCGTAGCTCCACTGAATGCTCCTGACAGCAAGAGCAAGCTTTGTCTTGAGGTTCTCTGGTAATCTCTCTTGGTTTTGGAGATTAGTAGCCATATTTTAAGATCAAAAGGATAAAACTCACTGCTTTTATCAGATCAGACACAAAACAAGAATCTTGCTTTAAGATTTATTCTTCATTTCTAAACACCAGGAACTTCGACGATAGAACACTCAGTATCTTGATTCTTGAAAACAGCAGAGACTAGAAACTCAAGGTTGGAACTTGTGAGATTAGTAATGAAACTTGGAGAATTAACCAAAGAGGAAGTTCAGCTCCTCGTTTTATCAGAAGTGAAAAACATACTATTTAGGAGATTAAGGTCCCTCACTAGACAAGTGTGGTAATTAAGTTATCTCCTGTTATGAAACAAAAAACAAAACACAAACTTTGATGAGGAAAGGGACAGCAAATGGATGTAGCATCTTTCTTGGTTTCTACTTTCAGTCTTGTAAATGGTGTCCTAATTTATGGCAGAAAAATACTCTAGTGTAGCTACAAAGAGAAGCTCGTGAAAGGTTGGAAAACACCCACCCACCTATTTCCCTTCCTTTTCAAGCTCTAAAAAAACACGAAAGAATCAGTTTCAAGAGCCTATTTAAAGATCTGGGTATTCACTGACCCAGAAAACTGAGACACTTGGACCTACAACACTGTCCGCGCAAAACAACTTTCTTCTTTATTCAACTCAACGAAAGTTATATTCACCAAGAAACAGCTCAAAAAATATTTCTTCTGGTCGGCAAGTACGGAGAGGGGGAGAGATGTGCTACAGCTTTCTCTCCGAGACAAGCCGTAAGAAGTTCTTCCATGTGTAAAATTTAAGTGCTTGATTTAGCTTCATTTCTTCTTGGTGTTGAGATCTTAAAACCACCTAAGAAATTTACAGCAGTATTGTGAGAGGAAAGATTTTTCATCCTTTGAATTCAAAGCTCATGCAGACAAGGGAATACAGACAGTGAAAGAGAGAGAGGGGATGTAGATGGAGAGATGGTGGGGCCTCGAGCTATTCAGCAATGGTGAGATCATCTTGTACTCCCAATATGCTTTGTAGTGGAATTTCGTGAGAATGGAGTATTAAGTAAGAAAAAACCAAGAATATTTATTATGACTTTAGTACATTCTTTTTTCTCATTAAAAAAATAAAAGGCAAATTCTTCTTCTCTCATTAACCAATTTTCTTATGCTGCACTGTAGGTAGAACTAGAAATTAATTTTTAAAGTCAAAATAAATTAAATTGACAATGCTAGTTGTTTTTTAACATTATAAAAAAATATTATAAATTGAGTAACCATGTTTAATAAAATAAATTATAAATTTATGTATATATTTTAATGGAAACATTTTTTTAAACATAGTCTTAATAATTTGATCATGATGAATCTTGACTAAATTTTAAAGAAACAAATATCCGTGTGAAAAAAGAATTACTAATGTTGAAAAAATACTATAGCCTTATTTGAAAAGATAAAGAGACGAAATAAAATGGTATTTTCATGATATTTAAATTATTTTATTATAGTTGATTTTTATTAAATTTAAAAAAAAACATTTATAAAAAAAATTAAAAAAAAAAAGTTGTGAGCGAGTTTAAATCTACAGGTCAACCAATGCATCTACCCTTTCCTCATTTTTTTTTACTCTACTTTTTAGAGGAAGAAAAAAAAAGGAATGGCATACATCGTTTGCGTATGAGATTTTGGCCACCTTAATAGCAGAGAATCTACATGGGCAATGATTAATTTGACTAACAAATCATTTAGTCAACTGAAAATACCCAAAAATCTCAATAAATTCATTTATAATCTTAAATCAATTTTTAATAGATTGTGTGTGTGGAAATAACAGTGTATCGAAATCATTAGGATTGGGTTAATTTTTTAAAATGATTTTCATCCGGATATATTAAAATAATATTTTTTTTATTTTTTAAAATTATTTTTAATATTAATAGATAAAAATAATTTAAAACTAACAAGAAAAAATAGAAATAAAAACATTTAAAAAAAATATTTTTAAAACGCAATATTAAATAAAAAAATTTGATGATTCCCGTATTTTGAGTGCATGAAGCAAGTACTAATGGTTATAGTCATGGATTATAATGGATAACCACCTATCAGTTTTTTATATATTTATATTTTATTTATTATCTATTATAAAAAAAAATTTATTTATTTATTAATAAAAAATAATATATGTGTGTGTGTATTAAATGATAAAT
The DNA here is from genome assembly GCA_029228465.1 of Salix viminalis. Classification (NCBI taxonomy): domain Eukaryota; kingdom Viridiplantae; phylum Streptophyta; class Magnoliopsida; order Malpighiales; family Salicaceae; genus Salix; species Salix viminalis. The sequence continues at coordinate 5,534,137 of CM055426.1, forward strand.
ATTGCGTGGGTGTGTTTTATGTTAATATCAAAGGTTTGCATATATCATATTGTATTAAAAAATTAAATATTATATATTTATATAGTAAAAATATATATTTAAGGTTAGGTTTGAGTGGATTTCAGATTGTATTTGATAATATTCATACTCTGTTTTTTATCCATCAAGCACAAAAAATACTTGCTCGTTCGGGTCCATATCATGGCTCGGATTGAAGAGGTGTTTGGGGGCGTTTCAACTGGAGTTCTTTTGATTTTTTTTTATTTAAATTGATTTTTTTTATTTAAATTGATTTTTTTATGCTCTTTAATTATTTTTTAATATATGAAAACTAGATTTTAAAAAATATATATTATTTTAATATATCTTCAAATAAAAACACATTTAAAAAACAAATACTATCACTGTATCGACCCCTGAATTGCTATCTCTATTTATGGTGAAGGAGGTATTTAATTAAAAAAAAAAAGTAAAAACTGAGGGGTGGGAGGGTCTTGTTGTAACTTTCCTTTCAAGCTTTGAGTGCATGAGATACTTTACTGTGAGCACGATGCCGTGAACTCTGTCAACAGCATCACGACAGGCCTCAGCTTCACCAATTATTGGCGTGGGTCACGAGTGCATGTGTATTCTCAGAACGAGGACGTCATTGCCGCTTTCTTTTATTGCCTTGTTTTTTACTGTGATTTAAAAATATTTTTTAAACAAAATTTACTTTTGTTTTATTTTAAATAAAAAAAAATTAATATTTTTAAATCATTTTACTATGATGGTATCAAAAAAAAAATTAAACATAAAAATTATTTTTAAAAACAACTACAGCTGTATTTCGAAACAAGCACATAATACACACTCGTATACACACACGCATTCGTATATTTATGCTAAAAGTTTTTTAGAGTTAGCAAATGATGTTCAAAAATCATCAACGAAATTCATAGAACCAATTAAGTAAAATATGCTGTATTAATTTTAATAAAATAAAAAGAAGAAGAAGAAATGACAACAATGTGGGGGAAATCTAAAAAAGAAAAGGAAACGACATGTGACTTTTACCCTCTTTTGTTGTTGAGCTCAACAAACACGGAAGAATACGATTGCAAAGGGAAAAGAGGGTAAAACTCCAAACAGAAAAATAGGTGAAGAGTGCTCTTAGTCTAAATGTTTGGCCCCTTCAAATAAATGGATGCACGGCGTGCCAGTCCTCTTTCTGGTCTGAGATGACAGAAATTCAATGTAAAAAAAAATCAAAGGTTGGATAGGTTGAGGTTCAATGAAGAGTATCATTACATGTTGTTATATTTCAGATTAAAATTTCATGATGATTACTAGATTATTAATGATATTTATATAGTTTTGTTCATATTAGTAATTTTATTTTGAAATGTTATTTTTTGTGTCCTTTTTTAAAATCATTTTTTTTTTTAAATCTCATCATTCAATTATAGGTTTATTGAAAATTGATCTTCATAATTTGTTTTAACTTGTTTTATTTGATGTTATTATAGTCTCATAACCCGAATCATGTGGTTGTTTCACTATATATATATATATATATATATATATATATATATCATCTTGTTTTTTTTTAAATCAAATTATATTTTTACCGGTTGTCCATGTTATATTTTAACTCATTTAGTCCAAAAGGTAATATCGGCTCAACTCCCACTTTTTATTTGCATTTAAATTTTAAATTGCAGAATTTAATATAATTTATTTTTGAATTTAAATTGAGATTACAGTTTTTGAATTGTGTGTGTGTACATGAAAAGAACAACCTTAAACACCAAAACACAAAAAAATCAAAATGATTAAAACATGCAACCTTGCACGAGACGTTGATAACCCTCGAGAAAAATAATAAAGAAAAACAATAATTAATAAGAAATACATGAATCAAATACGAGGAATGCAATTGGAGAAAAAACACTCAAAAAAAAATAAAACAATTAGCAATTAAGAAAATAGGAATCAAATTAGAAGATAAAATATACTTAAAGGATACCGTTGCAAATAATTTTATCGAAAATGGATTAAGTGTGAAATAAAAAAAATAGGACCAAATTCTAAAAAATTAAATTGAATCAAATATGAGGGATGCAATTGAAAAAAAATGAACTATAACAAAACAAAATAATTAGCAATCATGAGAATAAGTACTGAAGTGGAAGATAAAATACAATAAAATGATAAAATAAAATAAATGAAAGAAACAAGAGAAAGAAAAGTGGTGGAGAAGAAAAACATCAATCGAATGTCAGTCATATCTCCATCATAAACACGCATCAGATTACTGTGAAGACTGAAGAGGATGATTGAAACTTTATAAAGTTATCGTGGAAGATGATCACTGTAATGCACCAGTCAAATGGCACGAACAGAGAAGACACGTCCTCGTGTGAACCCAACATCTCTAACAACTTGTTATTTCAAAACATATAAGATTTATGTTGAAAGAAAAAAACCAGTTGGCTACAAATATAACTAAAACAAATATAAAAATGCTTTGAAAAGCAAAGGTAAAAAAATACAGTATAAATGATTTAATAAATATTGAAGAATGTAACTTAAAAAAAATGAGTCTACAAATTTTTAAAAAAATAAGCAAACCTTATGAACCTAGGTAATCTCACACACTTGTAATCAATTAAATCTTAGATTTGAGTTCATTTAGCACCCAACCAATTCAATATTGAGATATAGAATAAAATAAAAATATCAATTATGAAAAACAGAAACAAAAAAAAATACAAGTCACAAGTCATCCACTGTGCGCCAAAACACTATTCATCATGGATTGAATAAGTAAAATAACTACTAAAGAACTTTAGAATTAAAAAAAAAATATTAAGTTATTGTTCGAGAGCATTTTTATCTTTTTATCATACTTATTCTTGTCGTAATCAATTTCTTTTAGAGTATTTTTAATAATATAAATATTATTTAAATAAATATCATACGCATGTGGTGGACATGTCACTGCTTGGGCGGGGCAAGCACGACACCATTTCGATAATCAAACATCACCTCCATCCTGGCGTTGATGGCCTTTTTCTCTATTTGATTTTCATGCTCGGCCCTTGAAAAAAAATAAAAATAAGCCTTTCAATTTATTTTTCGTCGGGATTGATACTTTTCTTTGATTACTACTTGTTTTATATACAATGATTTATTAAATTAGAATTTATTTTCAATTTTATCCTCTTTTAATATTTTTCACGTGTAGGATTTGATCTTTACTTTTTTATTGTTATTTGTTTTATTTGATATAACTTTTAAAATTGATTTTTGTTTTTAGAATTTCATCCTCTTTGATATCATATTCACACACACACATTATTAGCATTTTGTTTATGTTTGAGAAAACATTTCTTCCCAGTACATGGGTCACGAGTTTGGTCTCTTGATCCAGGTTTGACAAGTTAACCCGAGTTGACTTTGATTATAATTTTGTCTTTTTCTTACTTGATTTTTCTCAATGTCATCCTTAAATATTGTGCTGACTCAAAATTAGACAAGTCATGTTTTTTTTTCTTCATTAAGAATTTTCAGGATTTTCTTTAATCTCGTGCATCAAAGGGTTTCCCGGGTATTGAACTTTGTTATTTTTTTAATTTTTTTTATAAAATTATTGTGATTTCATAACTTTGATCGTAAGATTTATAGGTCAATGACGTGCTCTATTTTTTAATTTGTTTTTTTGTTCAACTTCTTATTCTAACATTAAATTGATTGAGAGTTGGATTTCATAATTATTTCATGATTTGATTTCTAGAGGGTTATTATAGTTTCGTGATCTGAAACCATAATAATTTATTTCAGATTGCACTCCATGAGATCATCTCCATCTCATTACATGGGTCACGAGTTTGGTCTCTTGATTCAGGTTTGACGAGTTAAGCCGAGTTGATTTTGATTATATTTCTGTCTTTTTCTTACTTGATCGTTCTCAGTTCCATCCTTAAATATCGTGCTGACTCAAATTTAGACATCATAATCTGAATTGGATTTGGTCAATTGATTCGTATGAGTTTTCAAGTAATTTTAACTAAGTGTTTGTAACTTCGTCATTCGATTTTGAATTTGTTGAGAACTAAGTTTCATAGTTTATATTTATTTACTTTCTATATGACTATCCCAGTCTTATAATTCATGTTTGATAAGTTAACTAGAATAATATTTTAAGTTAATTTTTATATTGTAATCTCACCATTTAACATTAGGTTGCTTGATATTTGTGATAACACTTGTTTTTAAAAATATTTCTTATTTAAAAATATATTAAAATAATATTTTAACAATAATAATCATATTAACATCAGCACAATAAAAAAATAATAGATAAATAAATAAACATAATTTCCCAATGTGGATCACCAACGAAATGCAAACTATATTTGCTCATTATATAATCATCTTAATAATTCCAAGAAACACACTCAGACTAGACATCCTAGATTCCTCTGTCACGATTCTAACCTTTCCTGTACTAGGATAATACTATATTCCTTCTGCGTGCTCATCCGTCTGTAATTTGACAAAACATAGTTGTAACACAACAGATTCTGAACTGGATTTTCAGTTTCCATGTGAGTGGCTTTTCCAGGCTAAATTATAAAAATACCCCCCTCAACTTTAGTGAAAAACTATAGGTTATTTGTTTAGCTTCAAATATTATGAACGCAGGCATTGATCAATTATACAAGATCACTGGATTTAATTAAAGATTACAAGAAAATAACCTTTCCGCTGCACGTCGTAGCAAAACGACAGTGAACTTTTAATAAATGAATTTTAAATGAACTTTATATATATATATATATATATATAAAGCAACCGCTACTTTTTAAAAATGAATTTTAAATGTGGCAGGCTAATGCATGGATTTCATAGCATATAAATAATAATAAGTGCTTGATTAACGTTACACTGATTAGCATATCATTCTACAAATAAGTTGTACTCAAGAAGATCACTACCACTGACAACTGTTTTATTTAATAAGATTCTATTATTTGAAATTATGCTTGCACGAACAAAAAAGCTAATTAAACTTGAAATGATCTTCGATCAATTCACATTAAGCTCGAATATAAATGATGCTGATTGGTTGTCGAAGTAAAATGAAACGGTCAGTCTCAGTCTATCTGCCCTGGATCACGAACCTGTCTTTTGAATTTTGAAAAAGAAAATAATTTAATGCTGTTGACGCCATGTCGATCTCTGTTCATATTCATCAATGCGCGTGCCTATTGCTAATCAGGATGTGGTTACACTGGATTTTCAATCCTTTTCAGTTCCTTTCGTTCACATTCTAATTTCCAACGTAATTATTGTTTTCATTAACGCTAAGAAACGTGTACAGCTAGGGTTTCTGGTATGGAGTTTTGCGACGAAGAATATGAACCTGCATGGGCTGCTGCTTCTAGCTACAATTCTTGGTTAATGCATTTTCAAATTGGGTGCACATACATACATACATACATACATACATACATACACATACATATATATATATATATATATATATACACACACACAAATCATTTCAAAATTCAAATATGAAATAGGAAGTCCAAGTACAAGGTGGGTTTAATGAAATGCAGTCGTTTCATAAAACTAAAATTAAAAAAATAGAATCGAGAAGGCAGGCAAGGCAAGAATTAAGAGGACAGGAAAGGATCCCATCAAGTAGAATCGTGCTACCTACCGCCAAGTTGAGAGGATGGAATTCATTAAAGAATGAGGTGGCGTAATAATTCAATAGAAAGTCACCATAATGTATGTTAAATCAAAATTTTAGCTTTTGACCTTTTGGTTTCTTCGATCAAGTTAGCGACGTTGCTGATAGACAGATCATCAAATTCACCCCTCTGCAGTGAGGCTGTTGCTGTTGCTTGTTGTAAATGGAAATGAAGATGAATCCATTTCAATCCTCGTAAACTCTCTGGTTGGAAATCGACCACATCAATTTTATTTTTCTATTCTTTTTTCCAATCAAAATTAGCTAGCTAGCTAGCTAGGTGGAGGATTGTCAGACCTTTCCTTTCATGTAACTTGACAATTCCACCCTCCCCTTTTCAATAATATTACTCTTTATATCCACGATTGAAAAGAAATTATAATTTGAAGCTAAGATTCTCATCTTGCACGGGTCATTTCACTGCACGAGAGTGGTATGCCGCATGCGATACATTTTTATTTTTAGGAGTGAATAGTATATATTATATTTTAAAATTTTATTTAATAATTTGAAATTTTTAAGTAAAATAGTTTTTTAATATAGTATTAAAAGATTTGTTGATCTAGTGGTTACGAGTTTTAATTAAAATATCTTATTCTATTTAATAAAAATTAAGTATAAAATAGTGTGGGCTTGTGTTTAAATTTCAAATAAAAAAAACTTTCATTTAAAAATATATATTAAAATATAATATAAATTATATTCTATAATTTTAAAATTTAAGGTTTTAGATAAAATATTTAATTGACAATTTTGGCGCAGCAAATGTGGGCGTCATACGACCTTTTCAAGGGTGGTTTTATTTTGATCCAGGTTTAGTTTTTATTTTTTTAATTGATAGTAATTTAATGTCAAAATATATTTTTTTAGATCCCTATTATGTTTTTTCGATGTTTATGGCTAGAAAAAAAAAAGGGCTTTCTAACCCTATGTAGCCGAAAATCTATGATAGCAGGCAACTTGTTGCTTATTATTTTTCTATACGTTATGAGTTAGATGACATGTAGTCCACTCATAAGAAAAAATAAATATAAAAAAATATCGGCTCAAACGTGGAGGTTGTTAGAGGCCCTTTTTTGATATTTGTTTTTTTTTTATGGGTTGATTTATTTTTTTAATTTAAGATTAAAAAATATAATTTTGTTTTGATTTGATATTTGTGGCATTTTTATGATTTCAAGCAAATATTCTATATATATAAAAATAGTTTCTAAAAAATAAAATACATGAGTTAATTTAAATAAATTATTGTCTAGATAAATTTTAAAAGAAGGGTATCATCTGCGGATTTTTGTTGCTTTTCTAGTTTTAAAAACAATCGTAGCGAGTGAGATGTTTTTTTTTAATTAAAGTTAATATACGATAAATATTTTATTTTAACGGCACGTCCCGAAGACTAGAGGAAGAAGGAAACAGACAAATAAATTAAAAAAAGGCAACCACCAGACTGCAAAATTGGCATCATTTTTCTTGAAAATGACAAATTAATATTAATAAACACCACAGACTGCAGGAGTCCAATCTCCAATCTTTTCAACTGCCTCCCCACCACCTACTAGTCAAAGCCCATCTCCAGGCGGCGGTTTCCCGGTCATGATCAGAAAGGGAGCAGCAACGGTGGTCCTACTTAGACGTGGACAACCATCACCCGTTCGATCATTTGACTTTGGGTGCTCTCCCTTACAAAATTGTTCCACGACAACTTCGACGGATTCAGCAGTAGCTTTCAAACATGTTGAAATAAATGCTCTCTCGGAAATCTCATTCATGGTAAGTGAAACGAATGAGATCGTGGCGTTTTGTTTTTACTGTGCTGATTGTTATATTATTTTTTAAAATTTATTTTCAACATCATCCCATTAGAACAATAAAAAAATAATTTGAATTAAAAAACAAAAACAGTAAACCATTTTTTATCTAACAATGAATGCAAGCTCATAGTGCTTTGAAACCCTTTTTATATATATATATATATATCCACGTGGCGAATTCAAATTCAACGCAGGGTGATGAATTTTTAATAGGCAAATTAATTTTGCTTTTAATGATATGCATGGTGGCCCATTTATATTTAATGCATTTGTCATTTAACCTGTCACCATGGCTGATTTGATAAACCAATGCAGAAGAAAATAAACACTCTTTATTCACATTATTTTGTCTACGAATTACTTTAATAAACTTCCACGGAGATTTCCGTATTTATCCTTTCCATTTATTATATCCACGTCGAACCTTCTCTTCAACTTATTTCAAGTGAGCTACTCGAGTGGTGGAAGAACATGTTTTCTTTATATATTTTTTTTTTTACGTTTTCATATTGTTTTTACATGTCAAGATATAAAAAATAATATTTTAAAAAACAAGGACGTGGAAGACATACTGTGTGTCTGAAGGGCATGTATATTGCACTTATTGAGGTTGCAAGATACATGAATCTGATTAAAAAGCATTCCTTTATCAATCGATGTTGATAGCCGCATCAGCTGGGTGGCACCAAAAATAATTGGCTTCTACTGTTTAATGTCCCCTCCAGATTCACCCCGGATGAACTATCACTATCTTCATCCATAAAACCAGGGCATCAGTGCATTAAACCCTGCATTTACGTATTATTATTTTGGTTTTTGTTGCACCAGGCCGTGTCCAGTACTTAGTTGAATTTCACAAACTATATTTGAATAATTTCACAAACTATAAATTTAATAATCATATAAATATCTAATAATTATTGTATTAATCATCACAAAAATTAAAATTAAATCAGTCCCACTGTGACTTACTGATTATCACCGTGACACGGAGGCGTCTGGTGCCATGTGATGAACTGGGTGGTGGTCCTAGAATGCATCAATCACACTGATTATCGTCTCTTTACTCGATCACTTTTATTTTAGCAGCAGTAGTGCTGTTTTCCCAGACCATGCAGCGACCATTCTCCTCTGCTGCGAGTTTTAGTGGTGGGCTCGTAGGTTACATGACATCATCTTTCAATATCCAATAATATACGAATCTTTCAAATCCTTGTGATTTATTTTACACTCTTTTTTTTTTAATCATTTTTCGCTGTTGTTGTCGCTGTTCTTTCAAATCCTTGTGATTTATTTTACACTCTTTTTTTTTAATCATTTTTCGCTGTTGTTGTCGCTGTTCTTAAGTAATTGAAGCCTTGAAGGAGAGTGCTTCACGAGACTATTCTAGAGAGAGAGAGAGAGAGATTGTGTCAAGGGCAGTAGGGAGCCACCAACCAGTCCACTGCATCTTCTTCTTTCTTGTTTCGCCAAAAACATCCTCTAAGTAAGATGCATTATAAGGGAAAGAATTCATGGTGAAGCTGCACGATCACCTTGAGCAAGGAAGAGCTAGCCTGCTGTCTCCAATAGCAACTACAATGAGAGAGATAAAATAAAACTGAAATGAAAAAGAATAAAAAAAATATATAGTTTTTGTTCATTATTTTTATAATTTCAAGGGGAGAGCTATATTGAATAACTAAAATAGTATTTTTAAGTTAAATAGTTATTCTTACATGTTTTATCAAAACGAGCTAAAAATTGTTTAATATATTTCTATGTAAAAAAGTAATTTTGACAGTACTTGTATTGATTGTTTATTATTAATAAATATTTACATCAATATTATATATGTTAAAATAGATTTGGCTTTTCTAGATGGTTTTTTTTTTTTTTTTTTATCATTGGAGTGTAAATACAAAAAAATATTATATTTACACTATTCAACAAGCCATGTTATTAATTTGGTTTCTCTAAATACCTTTTTTCCTTGGAGATGCTCCAAGGTATTAAATTTTGATCCTTATGGTGTTTTTTTTTTTTTTAATTGAAACATAATATTTTGGTTTTGAGGTGTTTTGGCATTTCATTTCGGGATTGTATTGTTTATGTTTTATATATATATATATATATTAATCCAATAAAAAAAATTAGTTCAAATCCAAAAATAAAAATATTTAGAATTGTGCAATTTAAATTTCAAACATAAGTAAAAAAATGAGAGTTGAACTGATATAACTCGATCGACTTGATGAGTTCAGAGATAACATGAAAAATTAATAAAAATATAGTTTAACTAAAAAATCAAGTTAATACCTTAAAAAATATTGAAACAACGATATATTAGATCAACTCGTGTCAACCTAGGTTAACCTTTTAAATGTGTGATCTGCGTTATAAAACCATGATAACCTTAAATAAAGCAAATCAAAACAAATTATAAAGTTTAATGCGTAATAAACTCATTGTTGAATAATGAAATTGAGAAAAAATTAATCTAAAAAAAAGACATATAAAATATTTTTTCTGAAAAAAATTATGAGTTTAGATAATATTACGACAATGTCATAATCAATTTAGCAAGGTCACTACATTCTTTGATAACATATTATATACAAATATATCAAGAAACTCATAGTAAAAATTTTATCTCAATCTAATGATCGGATTAAAAGATGTTATTGATATGGTATAACTATTCATTATTATTTTTTTTTAAATATGGCTAGAACGAACAGAGATTCTGAATTTGGATAGAATTTTCAGAAGGAACAAAAAATTCTGAATGATATAAAATTTATTCCGATTTGTTATATTTTTTCAATTAAAATAAAAATATACTTATACTGCCTATTCGGCGCGGTACGGAACAAAATTGAGAATCCTAGCGGATACTGATTCTGTAATTACCAAACTATCCCTATCAACGGCTAATTCCAGTACAAGCACATTGGGAAGTTGTTGCATGTCTTATCTTGTGCATTTATCATTATTTACTTCGGGGAGTCAAACGAGTTAGGTCGCCCACTCTGACACAGTACCTCTCATCATCAAGCATACGTAGTCAAGAATGTCTAGAGATTTGCAGAATTGTTGAACTCATTTTTTGAAAATGTTTTTTTATTTAGAAGTTTTTTAAAATCATATCTTTTAATTTTTAAAAATTATTTTTGATATCAATACATAAAAATAATATAAAAATACTAAAATAATTTAATTTAAAATAAAAAATATAAATAAAAAACTGTCAATTTTTTCAAAAGAAATTTTAAAATGTAATGTAGGCATTAACTGCAATTGGGTGAGGGGACAGTGATGAAGGCTGTAAAGTTTCCCATTAATCAAGGTGCATTAATTAGTGGTTGATTACATTTATTACAGCCACGACAATCAACTTAATGAGTGCATGGAAACGTGCGATTGGATCCTATTTCCTCTTTTCACATGTTTCTGGATGCCTAGGTTATTATTTTTTTGCACGGTTTTGATTAGAAGATGTAACCAAATCGTTGAAAACAGACTATATAATATAGGGTAAACTTCACTTTGACCCATATAAAAATTAAATAAGTTTAGATTTCTAGACTGCTCCTGTAGTTTCAAAGAATAACTGATGATGTTATTTCAATCCTCGTGTTTTTATCTTATATTTTCCTTTCCCAAACACCCATACATGGGATAGCATTCCACCAAGGTTTCCCAAATCTCGAGAATTAAAAATTATTTTTTTTACATAGAAAAGTAGGTTCCTTGGTTTTCGTTGTCTGTTTTACCTCCAAGGGAAATATTATTTATTATAAATAAAAGATGCTACAGAATTTTAAACTATAGTGGTTGAAGCGGATCATTACTCACTATAGAAGCTAAAATATAGTTTATCTTGGGCGGGCTGCAGCAATAGCTAAATTCAATTTTCTTGAGCACTTTGGTGGATGGCCTCATTTGAGATCAACGGGGGCCATATTTATTAAATTCTTGTTTGATATTGTTCTTTTTTATAAATAAAACTATTTAATATACTAATATAAAAAATATCTCCAAAAATTTAAAATATTAATTTAATATATTTCAATCGTAATCCTAATCAGACCATTCCAGCAGAACGTATTCCTTGCTTATCTAAATGATGCTCACTCCCTTGCAAAAGCATTATTAGGCGTGATTATTAGCTATTACTTTAGAAGTTAGAACAATCATTTGCAAGCCTAAGAAATCAAACTCCATGAAAAACCCTTTTCCTTCTCCCAGTTTCATATTACTCGAAGAAAAACTGCTGTCGATGAATTTAGACTCGGCTCCAGCATGCCATTCTTCTTTTCTTTCTCGGGCCCTCATAGGTTTTCGTTTTACTTGGGCCTGTATATGTTGTCTATCCTGAAGGCTTTCCTTTTACTTGGGCCTGTGGTATGTTGTCTATCCTGAATTCCAGAAGCTAGAATGAAAGCGGTTACCAGGGTTTCCAGCATCTCCAATAATTGGCCCATGTCTCTTTTTATGCATTCGGAATTGAAATCCACTCTTCTGGCTTGCAATGCACCTCTGATAAGAAATGAATCATGCTTGATGTCACAATGATGTTATTTCAGTCTGGTAGACTATCCCAGCATTGCCGCCGACAATGCCCCCTGAGTAGCACCATTGTTATGAAAAAGGTCAAATCATTTTCAATAAAGTCAGCTAGCCACGTCAAGAATATCAATTCACCTACCAGGGAAAAATAGTGTGCAATTGAACTGATGTTAAACGTGCTTAACAACTGATCATGCTTTCACATATCAATAGCCTACAGATCTTATGCACAGTTGTGCTCCCTCGGGGCAGCCAGATGTGCAATTTACAGAAAACAATCTTCTGATAGAATTTTAACACGAGTTACCCTCTCACCATATAATACAAACCTTCCCAAGTAAAACCAGCATGGGAAGCAGATGAAGTTGTATAACAAGTTCTCGCGAGTGATAAACACCATTCAGGCGAGTAACTCCATGGTAGTGGTTTCATGGAATGCGGAGGAGTTTGGTCACAGCCGAGTCCAGCACATCAACATTTCTCCTCAGGATTTTTCTAATCAAGCATTAAGGAGCCCCAGAATACCAGGGATGACAACCAATAGAAATTACAGAGTTATAATGAACCACCTAAATTTTGGTTACCTCAGGGGCTACAAGGAGAAACCAGGGAGGTAAGATGAGCAATTGGTTCATCATAAGCAGCTTAAAGCAGCAAGTGGGGTAAGTGACATGTAAACAAGTATGGTAAGAAAACAAACACGAAAGGATACAGTTGAGTGGCTAGATTCCCAATGTCCTTCATTTCCTCATTCAATCTGCACCATATTTAAAATATCATTAACTATTGGCAAATAAGGATTGTAAACAGGTTTTCAAGACTCCAAGTTGGGTTGCTTGAGTAGTTAGGCAACAAGAGGAACTATCTCCTGCTAAACTAGTGCCAGCGCTTTAACCAGTTATCTCTAGTAGACATGAAAACTGTTTAACACTGTTTTTAAATGTCTGGTTTATACTCAAAAGAGTTTGGCAAAACATTGTGGTGACAGGTGGTTCTGGCAAACAAAAAATCGCACAAATGCAGGTTCAATTCTCAACGCATAGGTAATGAAATACTTGTCCAGATATATTAAGCTGCAACACTTTAGATTCTATTTTCTAATCACAAAGACATTATCCCAGGAGCAATTGAGGGAAATAGCAAGGTGGAGAAAAGTCAAGCAGAACAATCTCATTCAGATCCAGCTAAAACCATGTTGCACTCCAAAAATCTTTCACACATGCAGATTATCCAACATTCTTCATTAAATCCCAGTAGGTAAGAAAGAAAAATAACTGTTGGCATTGTTTTTCTGCACTTTAACATTTGAAAACCATGTAAAAAATATGCTTCACGGAACCAGAAAACTATCTGCAAATAAAAAAAAGAAGCACAAGGCAGCTTATAGAAGTTGCAACTATCATTAACATTTACTGCTCTAAACTTTCCCCCTTTCTTAATCACCATCTGAGAAAAACTTATAATTACCAGTTAATCAAGCATGAGCACACGAACTTGCTCTCTATGCTATTAATATTACTTATTAAAATTAAATTAAAATAATTTTACAACCTTTTCTTTTTTATGAATCAAACCTTTCAAATTCTACAACCCTTTTTCTTTTTATAACAACCTTTCAAATTTAAGAATTACAAATTAATTAAATTATACCTCATACACGAGTTTATGTACCGATTTCCCTTTGTTGCTGCATCAAGCACTGCAAGATACAATAATGAAAGATTTACAAAGAAATAAAAAAAAATCACAATTAATAACAACAATAATCAAATTCTTAAAAATAAACATCTAGTTCTATTTACCAGATTCTTGAAGACGAGCAGTAGCATCTCCAAAACATTGCATATGATCAACTGATGTACTAGTAGCCTATAATTATCACAGAAATAAATAAATTTGCTTCACTTCATTTCTTTTTCTCAAGAACCAAACAGAGAGTTAGAAGATGAGTCAAAAGCTGACCTCGGAGAGAGCGAAACGAAGTGAAGCGAAAAGAGAAGTGAAGCTACCGGCGATGGCTAGAGAGTCTCTCTCGATGATTTCAAGTGCCTTGAAGATCTCGCCCTGATTCAAATTGATTTTCGGTTCACGGCGGTCGGGTTCATCGGGACACGTGGCCTGTGGATCCAGGTCTGGTTGTATGATTACTGATTCTGTATCCGTTGATTGATCTCCCAGAGTTGCTGCTGCTTCTTCCATTTCCCGCGATTAAGAGAGAACGAGAGATTTGTATTTGGATATTTTTAATCAGTTATAGATGGGGAATTCAGTGATCTTTGAAAAAGTTTTACAACGATCTATTTTTGTTTGGGCTTTGTTCCAATTGGATATAGTTTTGGGCTTTTAATATTTTTTAAAGGATCCATTTACGGGAAGAGACCAGGCCCAGACTCAGAATAATAGGAGTCGTGATGATGTGGTCAGCTCCCAGTATGCAACTTCACCAACAAAAACCTGAATTGGAAAATCAAAATTACAAGCCATTAAAATAATCACTTTATATTTATAAAAAAAAAGAGCGAGTAATAAAATGATCATGAAGTTGATTAATTTTCAAAAAGATTGAAATTCAGTTAAAAAAACGCGGTATTAGAATCACTGATCACACCAAATATAACAAAACATATAGATTTTTTTTTTTATTAAAAATAGTCTTTCCTTATAAAATCTAATCTTTATTATTGGTCAAGATGATATGAACGAGGTCATGTATGAATTTGACTTTAAAATATATGGTGGTTATTTTTGCGATATTATGAATATATATACAAATATACTAGAATCTCACATGGAGATACTAAACATGTGAAATATTTTTTGATAACTTTTAAGATCAAATAGAGTTAAAAAAATATGTCATTTCACATGGTCGAAGTCACTAGATGAATATTGTTAAAATTTTCAAACTAGACTTTCAAGTGTATTTTTGGAACATATCCAGAGATATAAATAATTTTGTATAAGAATTGAGCTGGGCTGAAAACTAGAAGTTTTAATATTTTCAACCACATATGATATGTTTTATAATTCATTTAGATGAGAAATGATGACATGTTTGAAGTTAAAACCGAAATATATAAATAATGTATGGAAAATGGAGATTCAGGCTACTTGTTTACCCATTTTATTAAATTTACATCTCTCCATATTTCAAAGACAAACCCAGTCATCCATGTTACATATACTACTATTAGTTTCAAGTTTTTAAACTTGATGATTTGAATTAGGTGAAAATAATAATTCTGAGCAATTAAATTACTTACTATTTTTATTAAATATTAAATCGTGTCCATTCCATTTAAAATTACAATCTAGATAAAAAAACAAATAGCATTGTTGGATCCCATTTTACCCCCCAAAAAATAAAATAAATAATAATTATAAAAATCAGTAGCATTTGACATCAAATCATATTAGTTAGTAAGTCAGCAGTCTTTCGCGTATATGAAATCCAACAAAAAGTCTTCCATCAACAACTCCCCCCCTGCTATATCAATGCATTTTTGATAGCATTCGTCTTCTTTTAAACAAAAAAAAACAATAAAACGTCGTAGTTTCACTTTTCGATACCTTGTTTTGTTATGGTTTCAATTTCAAATCCCAATAAAATAAACTTACGAGACAAAAACCAAAAGGACTAAAGCAACAAGGCGGGAATTCCACTCCAAATTTTGTGGGGCTTGGGTCGCCATGGACCCCACCTTTCAAGAAACAAATTTCAAAAAAAGTTTTTTAATTATTTCAAAAAATAAAAAAATGAAAAAACCCCAAAATTGAAAAAACGCGTTCCATTTCTCAGCTAAGATAGACGGCCAGAGCTGTTTTCCTTTTTCGATCTCTTACCCCCAATAAAAAGAAAGGAAAAACCGAAATCAGTTCCGATTTCTTTCAGAACGGTGTCGATCTATACATTTCTTCCTCGAAGGTTTCTCTTTCACGTTTCTTCGACTGCTCAAAAGCCACAGCAATGACTGTTGATTCTTCGCGATCTCATGTTTGTTTCCGCCTCTAACAATCTCTCTCAAGTTCGAGCTTTCATTACTCGCATTTTGACCGTAGCACTCCTTTTGCTTCTAATTTAGGGTCTAATGTCGATCTGGTGGCGAATTTACGTATTTTTGGTCATATATGGAAGTGCATTTGTGATTTCTGTGTTTGAAATTAAGATTTTTTTTGCTCCTGTTAGTTTTTTTTTCATTTTTTTTGAAAATTATTGAATTCATTAAGGTAGCTAACGATGTAGAGGTAAATTGTAGTTAACGAATTTTCGTTGCATTTTTTTTTCTGGCCGATGTTAGAATAGATTATTAAACTTGATTAAGCTAAATAATAGTTTTTAGTTGATTTTGGAGTGATTTTTTATTCTTTTTTTTCTTTTCTTTTTGTTTTTGGTAAAGTGCAGGGAAAGAAAAGAATCTAAAGCCAGCGTTTTTAGCTTTTTGTGACAAACTCTTATCTCTTTTTTCTTAACCCGAGCTCAAAGTAGATAAAATTTTTTTACAATTGAAGTTGCTTAGGTGTGGAAATTAATATTTTGAACATTTATTTTGTGCAGTTCCATAATTAATACGTAGAAGCAAATAATTCTAGAGCATTGAGACATGGATATTTCTCCAGAACGCAGCTTGAGCGAAAATGGGGGATATGACAGGTCTAATGAAGCTCATGCTGATGATGGTAAGGAACGCCCAAAAACCCGTGCTGTTTGTTTTTAATCCTTTCTTGATTATGTGTCTTAGTTGAGAATTTTGATTTGGTTGCAGTCAATATTCAATCATTGGTCGAGTGGTTAAACCATGCCCTACCTCATTTAAACATGCCACTGTATGCTTCAGAGGAGGAACTGAGAGCATACTTGATTGATGGCACTGTCTTGTGTAGCATTTTGAACAAGTTCTGTCCTGGTTTAGTTGAAATGGTTGGATTTCTTTCATAACAACGTTTATGTTGTATGGTTCTGTTTATCTCGTTCTTATTTTTCTAACAGGAATTTGGATTTATTTTTTGGGCTTTTAGAGAGGCGGTTCTGAACCTGGACCAGAAAATATCCGAAAGTTTCTAGCAGCCATGGATGAAATGGCCTTGCCTAGGTTTGTACTCGCAGACATACAGGAGGTAAGTATTTTTTTTTGCAATAAAATCAAGTGTAATTTGAATTTCAGTTTAATATTGATTCAGCTAGGTATCATTCATTTGATTTTGGGATTCAAACTCGAAGGAAAGCAGAACCAACTTGACATTAGATCTGTTCTTTAAAGGCAATATGATTAAAATAGTCATGTGCTGACACACTAGGTCTACGAATAAGCCATTTCCTAGTTAGGTTTCAGTGAATTGGGTTTTGGAAGGGAGTGTTAAACCTAGTTGATACATTGGATGCATCGTTGCGACAAATTTACTTTACGATTGGCTCTGTGTTTCAAAAGC
Source organism: Salix viminalis (assembly GCA_029228465.1). Taxonomy (NCBI): domain Eukaryota; kingdom Viridiplantae; phylum Streptophyta; class Magnoliopsida; order Malpighiales; family Salicaceae; genus Salix; species Salix viminalis. The sequence continues at coordinate 5,551,672 of CM055426.1, forward strand.
GTTTTTGAAACGCAGTGCCAAACAGGGCCAATCATGCTTCATCATAGTGCTTGTGGTACTGTAGACTTTATCCTTCTCTTTTAGTTTATTTTGTTACTGTTATTGTCATTCCTTTTCAGTTTATTTTGTTACTGCTGAGTTATAATACTTGTATTTAATGTCAGCTATCTTCTGATATGGCTAGCTCAGCATACATATATATCATTGGTCTAGTTTGACATCTAGCAGGGCTGACTCTTGTTGGTAGTTATATGAAATATAAGGTTTAAGGCGATGGGCTCATTATTTGGCATGAGACTTATTTGCAATTTTCCAATACCACTTGCCTTTGCAAGTGGCATAAAAAAACTGGATATTCTGCTACTAGCTTTCATGCCTTTGTCTCTTGTAAATATTTACTGAAACAGATAATATGAGATGTTTTGCAGGGATACATGGAGCCAGTTCTGCAGTGTCTTGTGACCCTTAAAACACACATTGAATTTAATGGTGGGAAAGAGAGCATCCGTGAACATCTAAGAAGAAGATGGAATCTACCAAAAGAGTTTTCAGAAGGAATTGATAACTCGCAAGTGGACACAATGACATATGGTGAAAACTCTTCCATATATGGAGAAGTGAGGCAAAGAGATTCTTTTGATAACAAATATGGAAGTGGTATGGATGGTTCTATCTTATTAAAGTTGTATGAAACAGAAGTTGTACTTGTATGAATTAAAATCACCACTTTCTAATTACATGAGTGATTAGATTAGCTTGGCAAGGTCCAAACAGATCTTTCTGCATTTGATTGGGGTTATTGTGATCCTCTATGGGGCAGCTATGGAAGGGAATGATACAAAACCTGATCTTGGTTAATGGAGGGGGCTGTTTTCACTGCAATGCCCAAACTTTAGGAACCAGCAGCCTTTGGCTGCTAAATTCATCATCATTCTTGGATGGAACACCCAGTCACCCACCTTTATATATACTACATATTTATATGAGTTTATATGTAATATTGTCTTATTTTTGTTCTCCTTGCTGTTTCCTATTTAGCATCTGCTGCTTTGGCGCATGATGGTCTACACAAGTTATCTGAGATGTTCCAACAAAACCAAGGGCCCTATACTGATATTTCCGAATCCAATATTTTGGAATTGATGAAATCAAATGGGCTGGACGTAAGTTTCTCGTATTTGGTGTGTTTGTGTGATGATCAATTAAGAAAGCTAACTTGAAGAATGATGCTGCTCTAATGCATATTTTTTTCATTCCTTTGAGCAGAATGCCTCTACTCGAACATTGTTCAGCTTAGTGAACAGAATTCTGGAAGAAAGCATTGAAAGAAGGAATGGACATGTCCATCATGTATGCCAATCAGAGGATGCATGGACACCACATGTCTTATGCATTTTCAATTGATATATTGTTTGACCAATAATTTCTTGAGTTCTCTCTCTTTTGTCTCTAAGTGATGTCCTTTATATGCTTTGAATAGCAGATGGCTCATATAGTGAAGAAAGTTGTGCAAGTTATTGAACAACGGGTTTCAACTCTAGCAGTGAACTTGAAAGATGTAATGTTGGGTTGTCTTCTAGTTACATTCATGTGTAATATATTGTATATTGCTCATGCATCTTGATGATCATGTTGTTGTGTACCTGTAGCAAAACAATCTTTATAAGGTTCGCTTGGGAAAGTGCCAATCACGAATAAAAGTCTTAGAGACCCTTGCAGCTGGAACCACAGAAGAAATTCAGGTACCTTGAATATATTCTTTAACTATCTTGCCTATCTTATTTGAATTTCACTCAAATAATTGATTTTTGTCCTCATATTTAATTATTCAATATATATATGCAGGTTTTGTTGTCACAGCTACAACAAATCAAGGTGTGACTTTGTTATTCAATATTTCAGTAGCATGCTATTTCTGTTGATTTCTAATTTCCAATGTCAGGGTGTGTTCTTTTGGTGCCTTTAGGCAAATGCAACACAATTACGATGCATCTTTTGTCATTGAAATTATGTTTACATCAAAGAAGGGAAAAAAAGAAAATAATATAATTGAGCATCTTTTGCCATTGAAATTATGTATACATCAAAGAATGGAAAAAAAAATAAAAATTGAACTCACATTGGTGTTGAACACCTAGTGCATATGACCAAGAACTACAGATTTGCCATGAATTCCTCAGCTACTGCGTTATATATTGATACCATTTATTCTGGGTGTTGCCTGTAACCTAGTTTGAAATATTTTAGCACCTGATTTTGCAGGAACTATTGTTTAAGTTGTATATATTTTTTTATCAGCAGCTGATGTGCACAATAGTGTCTTTCATTCGTTGTGTATTGTCTTATATTTGTATCAGTTACATGCTACAAAGTTGAGGAGGTTATTTAGGTGCTTTATTGATTAGCAATTCTTTTTGCAAGTGGAAGGTGACAAACTTTTAAAATCAATTAGAAAGGCATCTAATTATAGTCATTTTTCATAACTAATAAGCAAGAACACCCACAAAGATATAATAGTGTTTGTCTGTGCTATATTGCTCTTCTGTAACTCTCTTTTTTTCCCATCATAATTTTTTTTTGTTGCAGATTGAGAAAACTAAAATAGAGGAAAAGAAAAAACTTGAAGAGCAGGAGCTACTTAGAACAAAGCAAGAGAAAATCCACAGTGATATTGAGAACTCAACGCTGAAACATGAACTAGAGACAGCCAAGAAGACACATGAAGAGCATTGCTTGCTATTGCAAATGCAGGCTGAGGAAACTGAAGTTGAATTGGAGAAGAAATTAAAGGAACTTGAATGCTTCTTAGCAGAATCAAAGAAGAGGGTGAAAGAACTCGAGTCATTTTCTAAATCTAAATCACAGAGATGGAAAAGTAAAGAGGGCTACTATAGAAGCTTTATAGATTATCAATCTAGAGCTTTACAGGTTTGCCTCACTCTCTTGTTCTTGCTTCTGTTAATGTTAAGACAATAAATTAATAATGCTTTTACTGTTAGGAATTGAGGGCAGCTGCTGACTCTGTAAAACATGAGATCTTGAAGGCCAAAAGGAGTTACACTGAGGAATTTAATTTCTTGGGTAGGATTGACTGTATGATATAGTTTAGTTTAGTATTGTTTGTCAATTTCCTATATTATTTTGATGTCACCAATGCTTTCTGTGATTTGTGGGGCTTTCTCTCATGCTGTGATTTTTTTTTAATCTTGAGCAGGTGTGAAGCTTAAAGGACTAGCAGATGCTGCTGCAAATTATCATTCAGTTCTTGCAGAAAATCGAAGGCTATACAACGAGGTTCAGGATTTGAAAGGTACACTGCTCCATATGTTTTGCTTGGTATGCTTATTTTGCTTGTGCTGATTGTTGCACTTGTTAAAGGAAATGTTATAGTGCATTTTCTTTGGAGCTTATGCTTATCTATCATCTGATCATAGGCAATATTAGAGTGTATTGTCGGATAAGACCATTCCTTCCTGGACAATCTAAGAAGCGAACAGCAGTAGAATATATCGGCGAGAATGGTGAATTGATTATATCAAATCCTTCAAAACAAGGAAAAGACAGTTCTAGGCTTTTCAAATTAAACAAAGTTTTTGGTCCAGCAGCTACTCAAGGTTAGAGTTTTCCTTTTCTATCTTTTATTTTTTCAAAAACTGAAGATTGATTTTACTTCATATTTTTCTTTTTTTGTTTTTTTTTTTACAAAAAACCAAGTTGTTGGAAGGCTTGCATTCAGTTACACATATTTGTATTTTAGAGATTGTATGTAACTCTTAGCTTTATGTTCTCGTTAACATATTCTGGCAGAGGAGGTATTTTTAGACACCCAGCCACTTATTCGGTCTGTCCTTGATGGATACAATGTATGTATATTTGCATATGGTCAAACCGGCTCAGGAAAGACCTATACAATGGTATGATAATCTATTATTCTCACCTAAACATTTTCATTATTGTAAACCTTTCAGTTACAGATTTTTCTTTTGTTCTCATGTCTTTCCGCTAGAGTGGGCCTAATATGACATCACAAGAAGATTGGGGGGTCAATTACCGAGCGCTGCATGATCTTTTTGAGATCTCCCAAAATAGGAAAAGCTCCATTTCATATGAAGTTGGTGTTCAAATGGTAGAAATTTACAATGAGCAAGTTCGTGATTTACTCTCAAGTGATGGTCCTCACAGAAGATATCCTTGATGTTTATTCTTTTCAATTTTGTTATTTGTTCTTGGTTATTTTTTTTCATGGTGGGCAATTTCAACTCTATAGCTTTAACTGGGTTGATCCTGTTATCCTTTCTGGTTCCTTATTGATTTATGAATGCAAATTCTTGCTTTCTGGTTGATTTCTTGTTGGCTAGTTCAGAGTTTGCTCCAACTAATCTTGATTTTAGTGCTAAAGTATTTGTATTTCTCCTAACTTGCACACACTTGGGATTTGGAGTACAACCCAACCAAATGGTTTGGCTGTTCCTGATGCCAGCATGCATGCTGTTACATCAACTGCAGATGTGTTAGAATTAATGCACATTGGGTTAATGAACCGTGCAGTGGGTGCTACAGCTCTAAATGAAAGAAGTAGTAGATCCCACAGGTTGTCTCTTTTATGATGATTGTTGCCACAGTAGGTTTTAACAAACTGTTTTTGTTTTAACTGAATTCTTATTTTGCAGTGTTCTCACCATTCATGTCTATGGCATGGACTTGGAAACTGGTGCTGTTTTACGTGGTAACCTACACTTGGTTGACCTTGCCGGTAGTGAAAGAGTGGATCGATCTGAAGCTACTGGAGAAAGGTTGAGGGAAGCACAACATATAAATAAATCATTATCTGCACTTGGGGATGTTATATTTTCTTTAGCGCAAAAGAGTCAGCATGTGCCATACAGAAATAGCAAACTAACTCAAGTACTTCAAAGTTCATTAGGTGCTATTTTATATCTAAAGTGCTTTGTCATCATTTATGATTCATAATGTCTGATAAATTAAATTGATTCTCCAAATCTTATTAAAATGCACTAATGGCTTCCCTTAATTTCCCCCCCGCATTCTAGGTGGTCAAGCGAAGACCCTTATGTTTGTGCAGCTTAATCCTGATGTAGATTCTTATTCAGAAACTATAAGTACTTTGAAGTTTGCTGAGAGGGTTTCAGGGGTTGAGTTAGGTGCTGCAAAAAGCAACAAAGAGGGAAGAAATATCAGACAACTCATGGAACAGGTTGAAAATTTATTCATTCATCAATACTTATAAAAGTTGTGCCGGATTACTTTAAATTGTCTCCTAGAATAGAGATAACTCAAGATTGGTGAATGTTCAGCCATGTAAACAGGCACATGCGAAATGAATGGGAAACCCCATTAGCCAGTGTCTCCATACCAGCATATATCTCTTTTGTCTTTGACCTTTAGTAGCATTATGTTTGCCTGCCCTCATGGAGTGACTGGCTTCTTCACCTTCCTAGGATATCAATATTCGAAGTTGGTAGGGGTGAGAACGAGGAGATTATTGTTCTGTTGCCAATGTTATTTGAGCAGCTCAGTTGCTTTACAGAATTGGAGTTTCCTTGAGCACTCAATAGACTTTACCTGTTATCAATTTTTTTATAATCTGCATTGAATAATTCGAGTCCATTTGATTCAATATATTCAAAGCCAACCTTGCAGGTTGCATTGCTCAAAGAGACAATTTCAAGGAAAGATGAAGAGATTGAGCAGCTACATCATCTCCAGGGGAGTGGCAATGGAGTGAAGTGTGGTATGAATTCACCTAGGTATGATTCTTCCTCTCCAAGAAGACATTCAATCGGGAATGCACTACTTAACCATAGGCTACCAGGAGGGAAAGGTTCAGGGCTTTTACGAGAAAGCATCTTCTGAGATGGACAACTGTTATGGGAACAATGGAAGACACTCTGAAGCTGGCTCTGTAAAGTCAATGGATGACTTTGAACAACTCAAAACTTTGCTTCCACAGTCAAATTCAATGGATGTCTTAACACTCAAAAATGAATTTGTATCTCAGCTTAAGTTAGGTGAACCTGGTGTTGATCAGAATGATAGAGAAGACCTTGATCTCTTGGGCTTTGGAGATGCAGATTCTGATGAGCGATTAAGTGACATATCTGATGGTTGTCTTTCAAGAGCTGAAACTGAAGGCTCTCTGGGTAGTGCAGTAGAGTTCACTCTTTTCCCTGAGTCTAAGCCATCTGAAGTTGCAAAACCAGCCGGGAAGGCTGAGAACAAGAGGTGAGTACGCTTCAATTCCTTGATAAATTTGAATGTTATGCAATCATTTTTCTGGGTTCAGGCAGCTACTTTCTGATGTTTTCCGATACTTCTCATTTCAATTCATTAGTCTGCAGCAATACTACACTCTGACCGCCACTCACAGTTTTATCACTGAAGTAAAATAACAGTGTAAAAGCTGTGATATTCACATTATAAATTGTTTCGCTTTTCCCCAACCTTTTCAGTCGTACTAAAACTAGGTTATATTTAGAAGTTATTGCTCAATTTTTACAGGACCTGCTTCTGTATCATATGCATACATTCAGTGCTGCTATACCTGCACTTTTACTGTAGTTAAACTAAAATCTTTCCCTGAAGGAATAGGCTGTTGGATTTTCTGGACTCCATGTGTAATGGGCATTTGTCTTTGTTCTTCAGTCTGATAGTTTCTGGTCAATTGTCCTGCTCATCTCTTTCCTCATTTTGTATATGGGAAGCCCCCAATGATTTTGTAACACTGTAAGAACGCATTTGTTTTATGATCCTATACAGCATTCCAGTGCATAGTAACGCTCTCACATCTCTTTATTCGTAGATTTTATTTCACTTACTATGCTCTGTCGTTTCTTCGAATTTAAAGGTGTTTTTGTATACCGCAGTTGTTGAAGACAATGATTTTAATCAGATTTATATACCGCAGTGTTGAAATGAATCCCTGGCCTGACAAATTTTGCTGTTTTCAGCAGATTGACTATTGCATCGAGGCTTCCTAAGCCTTCACCAAGACTGTCGCAGACAAGATTACCACGCCTGTCTCTGACTAAGAGCTCTGCCTCCAAGGCTTCATCGAGTATGTATATTTCATGCTTTAACCATTTATCTCCTCTCATGATTATCATGCAGGGCATGTTCTCATATAGGTTCATGCAGATCGATGCCGTATAATTTAATAATCTCTGACATCTCTATCTTCCTCTTTATTCTCTTTTTTGGTCCGTGAAAGGTATGTCAGAATCTAGGAAACCTCCTGCAAGCGGTTTCTCCGCAACCAAGTCAGGGAAACGATGGCACTGAAAGTGGCGGGAGTTTTTTAAGATGGTAGAAGAATTGACACTTAACCTTAGCAGCTGGTGTCTCTAACTGAAAATGATTATTGCCACCTCTAGTTGCTTCCATTTGTCTCGTGGAAGTGTTTGTATTTGTATATACTCAAGGATGGGCAATGGTAACTCATGTTGGTTTAACCATTTCGTCACTATTTATCACTTTTTTTTGTTTTTATTTGACAATGCTTTCTCTCTTGCTTTTTCACTCTTTTTTTTTAAAAAAAAACAGTCCAAAGGACAAAAGAACATAGATTAATATTAATTAACAATCATTAACATGTACTATAAATAAATTAACACTAGCAAGTAAGGATTAAGAAAAGAAACTAAATTGGGATGCTGTTTTACTGTGGGCGTTCACTTATTTGATTCGTGGATTGAGTGGCAAAACTAATTTAATATAACCAAGAACAAATAACAAAATTGAAAGGGCAGGGGAATTCTAAACCACTTTATAGCGCTGCTCTTGTTCCCCGAATAAAATCTATTGTACTGTATCGCCCAAATGCATGTTTTACTGCCCTACATGGGCCTTGATCTTTGTTTACTGGGCTCATCACGGGCCTTGATTTCCCTTAATGGTCCCGGCTTCTCTGTAATCCAAAGGCCGTGTGTGTGCGTGTATTATTTTGAACTACATCGTGCAGTTTTGCATTTCATTTCAGCAGGTGAGTTTTACTGTTAGTTTCAGCCAATCTTGTTCGCAAGGGTTTCGAGTTTTGCTTAATTACGTGAATGACTTTTGGAGTTTATGGGTGTTTAGAGTGCTGTTTGTAATTACTGTTGCATTCAAGATAGTGATGTTGTGCTGTTTGATTTTTCAAGGGAGGTCTTGAAAGAGCTGTAACAAAATGTATGGGGGCAAAGCCCTGGTAGAAGTGATCAGGCCTGGAACTGCATCGCCGGAGTTTTTGAGCTTGACTCTGCCGCTGGGCAGATTTGGAATCTTTTGAATCCTCATGCTGTTTCTGAAACCAAGGATCAGAGAAATTTTAATAAATATTTTTCACCGTTTCATTTTTTCCCAAGGGAACATACGATGACCGAGTAGAGTTGCTGAACTTCGTCGCCTTCTCTTTCCACGCCTCAGCTCGAAGGTACGAGGAGCTACATTGATTCTGTCTGCCAGGATGGGTAGGTTTTCTTCAAGAATTCATAAAAGGCTAATATGAAAGTAGCAATTCATGAAAGCAACAAAAAGATGACACAAGGGGCCAGAGATTCTGGGAAAATGTCAAAATTGTTACAAGATTTTGCTTGCTACATACAAGTCACTGTTATGGGAGCATGCTCTAATGTCAGCAAGAACATGTCCTATAAAAGGAAACCACAGCATGGCTCAGTCATGATTGTAATCAAGGACAGAAAATATCTGAAAAGCAATATCATTGTTTTCGGAATCCCAGGACCCAAGCGTGAAAAATTATTGAGCCATCAGCTATTGAATAAAAAGAGGTAAATGCATCCACATGAAGTATTGTATCCATCAAGGTTGATGTTTTCGTAATCCTGTTTTTGTTGATGTTTTCTGTTTTTATCTAGAATAAAATGTTTTGGTTGAATTTTCATGTTATCGAAATAAAAATCATTATTTTTTTAAAGAAAGTTTCAATTTGGTTTTTTTAAGATGTTAACATTGAAACTTCTTATTATGAAAATATAGTGGTGTTTTCATTTCGATAACATGAAAAATTAATAAAAATATAATTTAATTTAAAAAAAATCATATTGACATCTTAAAAAAACATTGAAACAGATGCTATATTAGATTAACTCGGGTCAATCTAGATTAACCTTTTAAATTTATAACATGTGTTATAAAACCACAATAACCTTAAATAAAATAAATTATAAAGTTCAATTCCTAATAAACTTATTGATGAAATAATGAAATTGAGGAAAAAAATTTAATCTAAAAAAAACATAATAAAATAATTTTTCTAAACAAAATTATGAATCCCAAATAATATTACGAGAGTGTCATCATCAATCTTGCAAGTTCTTTGATTGCTCTGAAAATTTAACCTAATATATATAAAAATATATCAAAGAGACTTTCTAGTTAAATTTTCATCTCAATATAATGGTTGAATATATAACCATTTAAATTGAAAACCTTGATTTAACTAGATAAAAAGTAACCCATTATTCATTATTTTGAAGTTACAACAATTTTGAACTTCATATCTCCAAATATATTATTATCATTAATAACAATATAATAAAAAAAAGTATAAGATCCCCTTGTTTCTTTCCACTGAGTACTTTTCCCTCCCATCAAGTTACAATTATGGACAGCAATGTGTTTCTTTCTATTTCTAGCTAAATGAAAAATGAAAAATGGAAAAACAAAATGGAATCAAATTATACATCGAAAAAATTCTGACGAGCACAGCTGTTTAAAAGGTTGCTCGTTAGCATCGGCAAAGATTACGGCAACCGGCCATTTCCTGCCGCCGGCTTCTCGATCATGAAAAACTTCATTGAATTTTATCGGTTCCCAGTAATTTGCGAGTCTGACCGGCGTTTCTCTACAGGAAGCAATCAGCTTTACAATGCAAGCTGTCGAGTCTACACCCGGGAAATTGGAGAGAAGGGAGGGTTAAGCACGTAAGACTGCCGGACCCCTTCCACTTTCATGGATGCTTTCCTTTTCTCCTCCTCCGTGACTGTTCCAACGAGGAACTTCACTTCCTCCTCAATAAGCATTTTCAGAGAATTGCAATGTGATAACTGATCGCCTCTTTCCTCTCCAGCCACACCAGTGGCATCTGTACCATGCAATGCAGCAACACATATGGAGAATGCTTGTAATGTGGATAATTGTGCGTGGAAATCAACAGCGTACTGACCCTCTTCAAGAACAGTCATGGTCAATGCTGGTTTGTTCTCTTTTGTTCCCTTCACAAAAATAGAATCTGGTTACAGCTAGGAAGAAACTAATTACACGACTCGTATAAACAGTAAAGCAAAGTTGATCATATTCAGTGTCTGGGATTTTTTATTTTTTTTGTTTATCCCAGTGTGAGAATTCCATTTTAACCATATCAGCAAAGCAAAATATCCTCGAGTACCAGTCAGGCAGCTTACCATAAGAAAAAGGTCCAGAGGCCGCTGATTATCCACGAGTGGTTTGTCTTCAGCATAATGGATGCCAGGATTGCCAAAAACGGTAAGGGGGCAGGCCATATCCCAGCCACCACAGTCACAGCCTCCACCAGATCTCCATCTATCAAGCAATGAAGAAGGACCCCGGCTATCACCGCTTGGCAGACTATGATTGCCAGTTGGAATCACCACCCTCACCTTCTCTGGATTTTCTTTATCTCGGATAGTTTTCCTCCTTTGCTCACCAACAGAAAGGTTGAGCAGATTTGAATGCATTTCATCACTACCCTTGTCCCCCCTTTTGTATTTCAGGCTCTCTCTCCTTGAAAATGGGAGTTGAATAACAATGGCTGCTATTTCAAGGTCTGGATGCAAAACTGCAGATGCCCACGGATAAGGATTGGAAGAAATCAAAGTTGCCTCTATCAAAAGCATTTTTCGGTTGATGTTTGAGCTTCACTGCATCACAGTTGGCATCCATCTCATGACTTCCACCAACCAAGCCTGGATTAGCGCTGCTGCCAGGTCTAACATCAGGGGAGTCTTCAGTGGAAACTCTCTGTCTTCCACGCGCAATATCGTACATCACAAACTCTGTCACCAAAGAGTTGTCAAAGTTCCCACCATCTTTTAATTTTGAACTAAAATAACATGAAACTTGCATCTGCCCCACTACCAACGATTCCTTATTGCCATCAGTCAACCCCCATCCAGCAGCATTGCTCTTTTTTCTACTGGAAATGGAGTGAAATGTATAGACCCAATTAAATGCATTATTTGCTTTCCATGCCTTGGCTACCAGAACTTCTTCTGGGAAATCTAATGAGAACTCAAAAAATGGCACCCCGTGTTTATTTTCCAACTTCAGACGACCATGTAGGTGAACTGGTGAACACGCTACATCTGAATGATGGTGATCTTTCTTGACAAATCTGAGAATCAAAATCTACCTTTTGATCTGCATGTGAGAAGTCATGGAACAAATATTTCCGGAACGTCTGATTCCTTCTCATGTATGACACCCCTGTAGTTTTGGCATCACTTGGTTCAGGGACATGACTTAATGGACTCCGGAGAGACTTGGACTTTGTGAATGGATCGAACATCATCCGCATGGGACTAAATCGGGACTTTGAGCTGGCTCCTTTAGATAAATAACTTTCTGAAGAAGAAGAAGAAGGTGAACAGGGCATTTCTAACTTAGCATAGAGTGATTTCTGGAATGGCAGAGCTGTATCTCTTTCCAGAAGCTCATTACCATCATTTATTGGACCAACAACCTGCTCACATCTGAAGTTTGGATTCCCAATCGAGTCCCCTTCCAGCAACTCCAGCAGAATGTTTCTCTCTCTTGTCCAAATTCGGACAGATTTCAATGAAGTCATCTGATGAGCATGGCTCTATGCAAGGTCTTCGAACAGATTTCAGATTCAAGTTTGAGCTCGCAGGAGATCTCTTCTGCATGGTCTCTTCATCTAAGCTATGCAGAGAGTTAACAACTCTGAAAGAAAACGCACTGTCACTAGCACGCGACAGTTCAATTTTTCTCCTTCCCTCATTAGAACCCATTTCCTTCATTCTCCTTACTTCTCTGGAACTTTGATACATGGATCCTCGCTTTGGCTCCATGTGACCTTCTGAACCAACAGGTCTGGACAGAACATTCTTACATGAGGAACTACGGTAACGACGGAAGCTAATCTCATTGTAGCCCTCCTTTACCCTCAAAATATCATCTTTACGTGTGAGTTTGCCATTCACACTTCTCTTTTCAACTTCTGAGCAACGTCGATGAGGAAGAACAGTATTAGGACTCAGATCTGAGACGCTACTCTTCTCAGAATCCAACTCCATCTCCAGTTCCATTTAAAGACCCTAAATTCTACAAAAGAACAAATCCAAAATAAGACGACAAATATGGTAATATCTGAAGAAGAAAAGCAAAAGACCCAGAAATGTGAAAGTAGCTATATCTATGTAAATCTGGTTATAAAAACTCTCAGAATCCCCTATTCAGATATGCAAGGATTGATTATAATTCCTACAATAATAGCAGCTAACTTCACTGGGCAACTATACGTCACCAGAGACCAGTAGTCTTGTAATCAGTAAAAAATCATCTGCATTTAAAAGGATTATTCAATTGCAATCACATGCATTTATTTTGACACTTGATTTAACATCCAGCAACAGACAACAAATATCTATCTGCTTTTAAGCGAAAGCAACTGTACAAATCACACATGAAACAGACAAACAGACAATAAAAAACAGCTGCCTGCTAAGAACTTGAAAAGCCAGCACATTCTTGTTTACAAAGACCAATCTTCGCATATGAAAGAGCTGTCTCTAATATTCTAGTTTTGAAGAGCTAATATAAAGGTTGAAGAAGTAGTATAATGACCTTCACAAAAAATCATTGTTTCAAAAAGCATGCTCCACATTTGATGATTCCAAAGTTTGAGATCACAGAAACCTCAAAAGAAACTAACTTCGATGATCGATAAAACTGAAAAACTTGAACTAACAAGGAATCCTATGATCTATGAAAATTTAACTCCCTGAAAAAAGAGTAAAGTACCAGACATAAAAGGCTATATACAATTATTAGCAACAACTTTATATTCACTTGCATTCTAAGCCAAAAAAAGAACAACTTGAGGAAATGGCCATACCCCACTTAGATCTCACAGTGTGAATTCAAGGAAAAACCCGACACACTGCAAGTAGCCACAATCATATCCATCCAATCTCTTCTACCAAATGACTTTTATCAATATAAACAAAAAACCAAAAAAAAACATCTTTAAGAACAGTCAGCCATGACCCCAAGAGTGTTTACACCCTCAAAGAATCGACAAAAGTACATAGTGAAAGCAAGAGAAAAAAAAAGGTAGACCAATGACAGTGAAGCATAATAACCAAAAAAGGTGAGTTTCAGAGAGAGAGAGAGTGCATGCCTTAGAGATATAGAGTGAAGTCTCACTCCTCTCTCTCTCTTCTCTCACACACACACGAACACGCACACGCACACTCACACTCACACTCACATGAGAGAGAGTTTCAATGAGAGACAGAGAGGTGCTAAGTTTCTGTTCATGTCTACTAAGAAAGCCCTCTTGAGTTCAAATCATGATTCGCAGCTAGCTATGCTGTCTGTCGTCGTTGATAACTTGATACTGCTGCTGATGCCTGTGTTTTCTTTTCAGGTTTTGCTTCATTTATTTATTTATATATTTGTTTTGATTTTCTTTCCCTATACCTTTTGGCTTTTTAGTGGGGGGGGCTCATGTATGAAAAGACATCCATGCCCTTCTAACAAGGATGAGCTCCATGTGGCTGGGCGGGGGTGATTCTGGCTATTTGGACGTGTTTTGAATGAGGAGGGACAGATTCGCTGCCACATCTTATTATCTTATTGTTTCGGGAAGAGCAGGGGGGAGGAGGCATCAAGACAAGACGATGCCTTCATTTAATTTAACTGTTTCCAACAATTAAACAAGTGATTGATTTATAGTGCACCAAAATGCAGATCCCGTTTGACTGTAATTACTATAAAGTCCTCGGTGTTTGAAACTGTGAAATTGTTTGTTGGCAGGGATGGCCCTCGAGTAATAAGCAATGTTCCAATATACCTGTATATAATTTGAGAGAGAATGTTAATGATAAACAATTTGAATAGTTTTTCGTGGCGGGCACATAAAAGTGGGCCTGTTCTCTGGAGGGGTAGTGATGTCATATGGAATCTGTCAGCATCCCTTTCTACTTCATGGTCAAAGGCGAATATGGTAATTACAGACCCATGATGGATGGCTTAGGCGGGAGCAGGCAAAACTGAAACTTAGGCAGGCAGTCAGTCTCTCACATCTAACCCACGCACTCTCCCTCGTAGAAATCAAGCTTATTTTTCTTATTCATGCCCCCTACCCCCCCACTTCTTCTTCTTCTTTTCTTTTTTTTTAATAATGTCATTAAATGAAATCAATCAGTCTTGAACATGTGTACCCACCAACATTCAACAATAAACACTCCTCATTTGAAACACCCATCCATCCCCCACAAAACGATAACTGCGGTCCACCTATAAAACCTCAACCAACGTGTTAAATCAACTCCATCAGGGTAATAAATGAATCAAAGAGAGCATGTAGCCGGTGGGAATCCTCTCCTCTGTCTGTCAAAATGAGGCACACATTATGGCATAAATTAGCTCGTAAGCAGCATATATACTTCCAAGCAAACAGGATGGGACCTCCACGCACTTGAACAATGCAGTGCTTAGAAAAGTCTCATGAGGATGCTGTCTTTCTTTCTTGCGGCCCATGCATACCAACAACCACCTCGGTATTTGCTGTTTATCCACTTCGGTAGAGATCCAAACAACTATTTCAGTTCATTTAAAGATGCATGGACGAACAGGGCATGCCATGATTAGGTGTGTCCAATGAAATTCCATCCGACAATGATTAGGCAAGAAGAACTCTTTTAAGCTCGACAGTATTACAACCCTACTCCTGTACACCACCTCTTTGTTAATTATCTGATAAAATAACCTAACCTTCGGAAACGGGCATGGCCCACTTGGGACAACTGTACAAGCAAGCGAATTCCTGGCTGTGCTTACTGCTCAGCATTCTTTCAAATTTCGGGATTCTCTTCGATCTTGACCTTGTTAAATGATCTCTGGTTTTCCATAACGGGCATATATGGTTCGCTTGTTTTCTTAAGGAATTCAGCTGCCTTGTCAGATTCACGGGGACTCACTAGCTTCTTCTCAACCTCGTCAAACTTAGCGGTTGCCCATGGTGCAGTGCCTACACTTCTGGCAGAACTCGGTGTATCTATTGATAGCATAGATACCTCGTCCCTGGATGCATACCAGGAATTGCCACATGCAATACACTCCAACTGAAACCGGATAAACTAAAGTCAGTACAGGCGATACAGCTTGCTTAAATATTTGACATTATTTTCGATGTCAAAAATAATAGTGGTGTAGAGAACAAGGTTCAGGTGAAGAAAACCTGGTAGCGGGCTCCATGTCCTGCTTGGATGATGTCCCTTAGTCCCACTTTAAACTCGCTGCATCTTGAGCAACGAGCATCAGTCATCTGATACACATGCAAACAGGTCAGCCAAGAAGTTAGAGCACAAGCACACATCGGAGTGTACAGCCAAAAAAACTCTAATATCTCAAAGTTAAAACCAAAGTGTGGTCAAATGAAATAACCTGCATACGCTCTGACTCCTCAGGCTCCTTCTTTGCAGTTTCCTCTGCTGTTAAACCCTCCTGAAGATAAGTTTGTTAATTCATACACTTCATGAATGCTGTTAATTCATTCCAGATGCAAATCACAATAGCAGAAATAAACAAAACAACAGTGAGAAGGAAGCAATAGAGCTTATACCTTTAATTCATTTGGTGACATGTTCAATATTTTCGAGGGCTCCAACTCTCTGTTTAGCAGACGGCGGGCTAGAAATGCATTATTCTGAAGTTTTTTCAAGGAAGAAAAAAATATGTCAATATTCTCAGCGAAATAAGATAACATGCTCAGTCAAAAGCTGGAAACTCAACACCATTAGTTCGAGATGCATCCTGTTCCACCACAGAGTATTAAGCATATGAATCTGGACCATACTCCACACAATAAGATCAATACTGCTTCAGGCAAACCTACCTGAATGCTTAGTTTTTCATTCAAAAGCTTTTGGTAAAACTTCAATCTTTCATTTCAATATGCAACTAAATGCGCATGTATTAGCATCATTGATTTTAATAATTTACTTGTTTTCTCTTTTAAAGAATTTCATTAAAATGCAGACAGAAAATGCTTCAATAATTTATTTTGGTACACCAGCTAAACACATACACATGTGAATCACTAGTATCCAAATGTAAGGAAACGATAACTGCAGTCCCTAAATGACTGCACATCATTTATGAAGAGTGTACTCAACTCCATTGCAGTATTGCACCTTTATCCCAGAGAAGAAGGGAGGAAGAGTATCCATTCCGGGTGAACCCCCAGAGCACAACAACCTTGAAAGAAAGGGAAAGCAAGACTGACCTTGAGGTTGAACACTAGCTGACGCAACTTTTGATTATACTTCTGAAAATCAGAGGAAAGTGCATCATGTGATGCCTTCTCAAGAGCAGTTACTGCAGGAACAGCAGCATCTGGCCAGGGAAAAGACTTGCCACCCTGTCATGTACAGCAAATTAGAGTGCTGGGGTCACAAAATCTTTGAAAATTTCAAATTCCTATCCTTAATCTGCTCCTAATAAAGATACCAAAAAAGGAATTGGCTATATCATATGCCAAAAGCTAAGTACACAACAAATTATGCACCTTCACACTATTTTCTTCAGATCCATTTGCAGCTCCATGGGACTTCTGTTCTTTTTTCTGGTCACAGCCATCAGAACCACCTTTTAGTTTATCATCATCAAGGTTGCTGTTAGAAGAAATGCACATATACTGAATACACTGAAGAAGCCGCTCCAGCCATTTGTCTCGATGGGTATCACCAGTCAATGCATCAAACTTTAACAAGATGGCATAATACTCCGAGCCATTGCCTGTACAGCTTCCTGGTGTTTCAGCTTTAAAACTATCAGATCTGGTAGTTGCTTCTTCCTCCCTTGACACATCAAGAGGTGAAACAGTCTTTCTCCTCAGAGTTCGTTTTGACTTTGTTGGATCTTCCTGTTCAGGAGGAGGAGCGGCAGGAGCATCTTCAACTTCAATGTCAGGAAGGTCTCCCATCCGTGATAGAGTTTTCTGAACAAGAAGATCAATTTCGTGCTGCTTATTATCTTCATAATCCTTATCAGTAAGCTTCCAAAGCTTCCTCTCCACAGTGTCATACACTTTCCGGACAATGAAACCAGGATATTGTTTGCGATTTGGGAGCTGTTTGTGAACTGGGACAAAATGCACCACACACTTGTGCATGACAGACTCTGCTGGAACCTCATCACGATGAAAACTATAAAAAAGCTCCCTAGTATCACGTGACTGCCAGCTTCCACCACCTTTTCTCTCAGCCTCCTCTGGGCGATAAAACCACTGCCCAGTGACCATCATGCTGCCATCCTTAGTCTGAGAAATATCCTATCAACAGAATAACACTTCCATTGGACATGATGGAAAGTGACTACAGAAATATTGCATAATAAATACAGAATGAAAGCCAAAAACTCTGGATCAATTTACATGTTAAGAGTATTAATTATGATTACTGAAAGGAAACATTAAATTGGCCCAGCAGTGTGTACTTAGAAACTTTTACCAAAAAGACTTGTGACATAATAAAATGCGAGAAAATGGGCGGTTACAAAATGAGATTTTCATTCAGTGTGGAGAAGTTTAGTTGCATCCTGGGAAGTGGAAAAACAAATGGAATCTAAATGATTAAATTGCAGAGGTATGCAACCCCCATCCCTTTTCCTACTAGTGGTTGGGGGTCTTCTCATAATCTTGAATGTAAATTTATTCCCATTTGAAAAATGACTGAACCCCCTAAGTTTATTGGGATTCATAATTTACCACTGTTTTATGTAAGGAAATATTTTAATATATCATTCATTTAAACCAATCACCCATTATTTAGTTGAGGGCTGTTCATCATTAGAATCAAACATTACTAAAGATGATTAATTTCAAACCAGCACAAAACCTGCACAGAAACTCAAGGAAATTTGCACGGCATTAACCACAAAAGAATCTGATAATCAAAGTGCAAACCATGCACCATCAAAGAGAAAATACTGAATAAAAAGTGAAGGAGACAACCTTATGAAATTCAAATTAGAATATCTAGGCATGAGATGCATGTTTAGCAAATAGGACACAGAACACATAAGGAACTACAATAATAAGAAATTCCATGAGTTACCTTAATAATTGCCACATAAGGTTTTTGCTCTTTATCTTCGGGAACTAGAAGGACAGGATCCTCCTGCAGAACAATCAGAGAAGAAATAAACAAATATCCACAGTAATGATCATATGAACAATTAGGGAAGAACAGTAAAAACAAATATAATTCCACGAAGCCCCTGAAAACCACTGCTCATTTACAGGCTAAGCATGGATAATACAGCAGCTGGCAGCTTAAATTTTAAAATGTACTTCCTACAAAGGCCAAAAGCAACGAATCTAAACATATGCACAGTCTCAGATCCTCAAAACAAAGAATACTTTTGAAGCAATAAATAAAAGATTCCATAACACAGAAGAAATGAATAATGAATCTAAATTCCATCAATCATCATTTCAGTTCTTGTAATTCTGCATTTTCTCAATAGCCACTTCAAGCTTATCAGTATACTTCATAGCTCATTTTCCTTGCCCAATTTTGCTTAGCACACTTAATTCCATAATCTAATCAACTCAAACAATTTGGATTTACACTTCACTTGACCAGGTGTAGAACAACAATCAACAGATCCATAAAGTAAAGCACACAACAGCTCACTAAAATAAGAAAAACATACAGAAACTCAATCTAAGCTTAAATCACCATAAAGTTGCCGGCAGAACCCAAGGAAAACCTAAGCCAAATCCTCTCCAGAACTAAATCCAGCACCCTTCAACCACCAAAACTCATGTCAAAACACAAAAAAAATAAAAAATAAAACCAAAGTCAGAATTCAGCCAAACAAAACATACTTGAAACCCCCCATCAGACAATACCCCAAAAAACAAATGAAAAGCAAACACATTAAAAATGCCCTCATTAAACCCTAAATTCACCATGCCTGCCACGTTCACAAGTTCAAATAACTTCCAGCAAACAACCAAAGCTCTTAAGAAGCTTAAGAATGAGAAGATTCATTCAATGAACAAATTCAACTGACAAAATTAGAGCGCAAAACCTAATATTTCTTCCCCCAAAAAATGTAGCTAAATTGCAAAAAGAACCCTAATTGTACAAATTAAATTAAATGAAAAAACTCACAAGCTCATATCTATTCCCATCAAACTCAAAAGCATCATAATGAGTTCTCCTCCCTCTCCCTTTCCCCGAAACCCTAGTCGAGTCCCCAAAGGGCTTCGCATCCTCCTGCGGCACCTCTTCCTCCGGATCCTCCTCGAGCTCTTCCTCTGCTTCATCCTCCGATTTCACTTCTCTCGCTTTCTTCCTGGGTCTTCCTCTCCCTCTCCTTGTCGTCACTACTTCCTCCTCCTCCTCCTCCTCCTCCTCCTCTTCTTCTTGAAGCTTCATTTTCTTCCTCTTCCTCTCACTGACATTTGCAGGTCTTGTGGTCGTTGATGATGATCGCGCCTTTGGTGGCGCCTCATCTTCTTCGTCGCTAGTGGAGACCTGAGCGAATCTTCGGTTTCCCATATCGGTTTTGATTTCTTCGGTGCCAGCGGTGGTGAGATTTAAGTTGCCAAGATGGAAGAAGGTGGATTCATTATATAGGGCAATAGTAGAATACAGAAATGCCCTTATAAATTGAGCTGAACCACATCCATGCCATTGAGTTGAATTCTCTAGTGTCTTTTTTTCTTTTTACGAAGAATTACGGTAATTATTAAGCGGAGCTTGTTTTTCTAACATGACTTGAAGAAGTTAGTCTCACAGTTTCAGCAAATACCATTTGCTAGTGATGATCAGTGTGAATTTCATGCGCTAGACGCTGTGAAAACTCTTTGATTCAGATGCATTGTTAGAAACTTAGGCGGCACACAAAAGGATTGGTAAAAAACTTCAGCACCGAATTGAAAACGCTTATTAGCATGAAAAGGTGGTTGTAATTTAGACCTTTCATGTATAAAAAGATCTGTCCATGGCCCATGATCAGATTCATTTGACTCTACAGTGCACCGAGACGCAGCCAAAAATAAGTTGCAATGTTAGACCTGTGTAGACAGCATAATTTTGGAGCATAAAATGAAGTCAGGCAGCAAAAGTGGCAGAGAAAAAGATAGCAAAAAGATGAAAGCAAAACGAAAGGAAGCTTCACTTTCTGATAACCCCTTTGTGATCTTCGCATCTTAAACACGAGAATGCTTATCCTACTTGTATAAACATTGAATTAGTCAGATTAATAATGTTTCGACAACTCTATGCTTATTAATGCATAGAATGACCATAGAATGTAACCAATGTCCAGTGACCATCACCATAGAATGACGAGTCTGCTGGTCTCAAAGGAAGGAGATGACACCGAACTTCTTAGGATGTGTTTGGTTGGTGTCCTGGTACAGAAAGGGACAAACACAGAAGGAATAGAAATGTATTTGGTTGGATGGATGGAGACCAAAGACATAAATGAAATCTATCTCCGGGATAGTTTTTGGAGTGATTTTTCTTACTTCCAAAACAGGAGGTAAAAGGGGACGTGTCTCTTCTATCTCCGTTGTCTTAGCTTCTTCTGTCATGATATAGTAACCAAATGCTAGTGCTAAGAATAAAATGAAAGCAATCTAAATTAATTCAATTGAACACGTTGAGGAAGAATTTAGAACAGTTAACAATCAGGTGCATATCATTAAATAGAGACATCAGTAAAAGTGATCGACTTTTCCCCTCACTCCCCAATTCATTTGCCCCACACAAACTCCAAAGACTCAACAAAATCAATCAAATCGTTTGATCAATAACACAAACCAGACAATAGCTACCCAGAAAACAACGGCTACAGTCCTCACAGCACAAGAATGAAAAACCAACTTTGAAAAGCTCCAAATTTCCATATCTTCCTCTCTTTTTTTTTCAGCAACCAACAAACCAAAGTCCCGGCTACCCTGCTAGTTTAATGACAAAATGGAAAGAGAAAAAAACTAATGTTTAACATTCGTTTCAAAAATATTTTTAAAAAAAATTTTTTTAAAAAAAAAGTTATTTTTATTTTTTACTTTACTATAAAAAAAAATTTGTGATTAAATGAATCGTGCAACGATCACCAATTTTTTTTTCATTTTTTTTGCAAGGAGTAATTGTTATGAGTAATTAAATGAATCGTGCAATGATCACCAAAAAAAGGCAAGTTTTGGTAGAAGAGGCTTGAGGTGGTAGGGTATATACATTTGTTATTTTACAAAATTGAGTCCACAATTTCTGACCACCTTCTTTTCTGGAACAAAGCTTGAAACTCGTCCTCTTTTTTCCATTCAGAAATGTTTACAACAGCTATAAAAAAAATGGCCATGAAAATATCAGCAGCAGTCTAAAATGCTAAAATGATTTTCCTAAACATTGGCTTTGTCAAACTTAAAATGTTTCGACTCCTATCGTGTTCGTTTCTCCACAATTTCCTTCAGGCTTGTCCAAGCTTTTCTCTTTCTTTTACTTGACGTGCTGCTGACAGTTTTTTCTGCATCCATTGCAGCAGAACTGCTTTCAGACAGCTCTGATCTATTTCTATTTCTCTTTCTCTTCTTTGAATCCAGCAGGAAAAACTCACTGCTTGGTTGTGGAGTTTCTGGACTGTTTGTGATGCAAGTGCTCACCGATATTGCTGGTAATGCAGTCTCGTCAATCTTAATTATCCCATCTGCCTTAACTCTCGCAAATGGAGTTGCTGGACTGTTCATGATGGAAGTATCCACGGATATTGCAGGCAAAGCTGTATCGTCTGTCTTGATTATCTCATCTGTCTCAATCGTCGGAAATGGATTCGCTGGATTGTTCGTGATGGAAGAATCCACAGGTATTGCAGGCAAAGTTGTCTTGTATATCTTAACTATCTCATCTTTGCTACCTGTGCCTTCCTCCGAGTTGGCAGACTTTCGAAGCATGGACTTGGCAGATTTTGATTTTGCAGCAGGCTTGGGCTTGGGTGGGCATATTTCCTTCATATGGACTTTAGGAGTTCCTCTTTTTAGGTTAAAATGTGAACAGTAGTGACATTTGTAGACCACATTATTCTTCGTCGATGAATAAAACTTCTTGTCCCGATGCCTTGCCTTTGCTCGATTCTTTTCAATTCGTATTGTGCAGTTAAAGCCAGGCTGAAGAATTATCTCACACCTGCAAAACAAAGGATTCCCAATTAGGCAGAAAATTCTTACTGACCATAACAAAATTGAATTTCAACAACAAAAACAAAAGGAATGAAGCTAAGAATGGGGTTGCAACAGTGATCTCCCAGTCAGCAAATGTTCATACAAGCTCTTCTTCATCAGTGACAGCACATGAAGATTAACCATTCAAGTAGAATGCCATTTCACACAAGTAGAAATTCAAATTAGACGCAAACAAATAATGCTGCAAGCAAAGAGGATGTTGACATGTGCCCATTGTACTTCGTCACATTTTGTTTGGATTGCCCTTACCTTGCTTCCCAGTCACAAGCTCAATCTATTCATTTTCGCTCACAGCTTTCTAATGCTAGTAAAAACACCTAGATGGCTAGTGACTATTTCATGCAGATCAAACACTTGAATGATGATCTAGCTCTTGTTCGTCAGCCCTTGACATATGATGATATTATCACATATATTCTTGTTGTTCTTGGACCTGAATATTACTCCCTAGTCACCACAGTATCTACTCATGATATTAGAAGAGGTCTGCCCAAAGTTGTTCACTTGTGAGGCTCATACTGAACACCACACTCAAACAGTTTCTTTAGCAACTGCTCGGCCAATGTAGCTACCAAAACTCCAACCTGCAACAGATCTCATGGACGTGGTTTCCCCACTATCCTAGGAAGCGGGTGTGCTTGTGGATCAAGCCGAGGTAATTCTACCTTTCGTATACTATCTAATCCTAATTTGTGGTGTCAACTTTGTGACAAACCAGGGCATACTGCCCCCCCACCCACTACTACAAATCCTCATTTTCTGCCGCCACCACCGCACCAAAATGCTCAAGCTAATCTCCCCACTGGTCAAAATCAACAAGCATCTGATCCAAAGTGGCATGCTGATGCTGGAGTGACTCACCATCTAACAAATAATCTGAACAATCTCGATCTCTATACCGATGAGTATGTTGGTACAAATCAAATCCACGTTGGTGATGGAACAAGTTTGACTATAATTCACACCAGCATTGCTTCTCTCCTAACACCTTTACAATCGTTTGCTCTTAATCAAATTCTTGTTGTTACATAAATTACAAAAAACCTAGTATATGTTCAAAATTTGTCATGAATAATTGTGTTTATTTTGAATTTCACAATTCTTTTTATTTTATCTAGGGTTACTCGGGGAAAACTTTGTACTAAGGTATAAGAGATTAGCCAATTTCTATACTAATAATAATAAACCGGATATATAGTTAATAGTTAGTTTGGTTGTTAAGCAAGAAATAAACCAGTATAAAGGGAGAAATGCAAGAAATTTGTAGATCAAGAAATGAAATTAGCCAATTTCTATAATGATAATTGTTGTTGTTGTTGTAGTTCAAGGACTTGAGCTTGTCCTTGACAAATTGGTATAAGAGATGGTTCTATTCTAAGAAACTCAATCTTTCATCATTCAATAGGAAAAAATGAAGGTGGAAAAAATAGGTTGGGAGCACTAGAAGAGCACAATTGTAGAACTAGTGAGGAAATACAAGAAATTCATTAGGAATTGCAAGAAATCAAAACTAACATTCATAAATTTTGGGGAGGAGAAAAACAAGAAGGTTGATCAATTGAATATACAGATGGAAAATGTGATAGCTACTCTCAATACTCTTGTGGCTTGTAGAGAATGTGACAGAGAACAAAAGGATTAATTTAAAGTTGAAGGCGACAATCTACCACAAAGAAGTTGTAGTTGTGGGGAGATGTTTGGGCAACAAGAAAATCACAAAAGAGGTTACAATGTAGCATTGTCAAGGGTAGAACTGACTGTTTTTAGTGATGGCAATACAGGGGGTTGGATAAAGAAATGTAGAAAATTCTTTAAAAATGTATTTTGCTCTTGTACCCCAGTGGGTATAGATTGCTTATCTTTACATGGAAGGAAAACTTGAGATTTGGTGTGAAGGGTTCTTGTAAGGAAATGCTTATCTCACTAATTGGGAGGATTTCTTAAAGGCACTTTGCTTGAGATTTGGAAGTTGCAGTGATGTTATTACAGAGTTTAGTAAGCTAGAACAAGAAGAGAGTGGAAGAATGTTAGGAAAGATTTGAGGAGCTGAAATCTTTAATGACTACTCTCAATCCTTCCTTACCTGAATCATATTACATATTCAGTTTCATTAGTGGCCTTAAGAACATTAAATTGATGTTGAAGATCCTACAGCCTTCATCCTTAATGCAAGCTTTTGATCAAACAAAGTGGCAAAAAAAGTCTATTGTTGCAGCGGCTAGAAGAAAAGGGATGGCTTTCACAAGTTATTCTTCATTCAACAATGGAAAGGTGGGCAGGAGGTAATCCATTCCATAATCCCCCGAACCAATTTAGAACTAATATGCAACAAGGATCAAAACAGTATTCAGAAATATTGTATGAACAGAGAAGAAAATTGGGTGTTTAAAATGTGGTGAAAATTTTGTGTCTAGACATAAATTTAGTTTGAAAGGAATTCACAAGAAAGAAGGTATAGAGAATGACAGAGAAGGATTTGTGGATGTGGATGAGGGTATTAAAAATGGTGCTCCTGCAGAAGAAGGCAAAATAGATGAATATGGCATGTCATTAAATGCATTAGCTGAAACATGTGCACATAACAAAATTAGAATTAGAGAGCTGCCGAGGAAAAGAAATCATTATCTTGATTGACAGCGGTAACACACATAGTTTTATAGATGAGAAGGTGATTAAAAAGCTGTGATTGTGAATACTATTGTATTGACAGTAACAGTAGCTGATGACAATGCATGAAATGTGATGCTCTGAGTCCTTAATTTAAGTGGTTCATGCAGGGGCATGAATTCCAAAGCTAATCTGAGATTACTAAAGCTTGGAAAATGTGATATGGTGATAGGTGTTGATCGGTTGAGAGTTTACTCACCAATCCTATATGACTTTATGAAAATGAAAATTTCTTTTAAGAAAGATGGGAGGGTGATAAAATTAAGAGGGATTGTGGAAGAACCTAGTTTATAGAAGGTGTTAGATGTGGAGATACAGAGGAGTTTGAAAGAGACAGTTTGTAGCTTTATTAGCCAGTTTTTCTTACTGGGGGCATGTGAGGAATTGAAGCAGAATACACAGTTGTAGAAGTGGAAATCTTATTGGATGAATATCAGGAAGCGTTTGAGGAGCCAAGGAATCTTCCTCCTGCAAGACAGATGGAACATAGAATTCCACTAGTGCAGGAACAAAGCTAGTTGACATAAGACCTTATAAGAGCTCCTTCATGCATAAAGAGGAGATTGGGAAAATGGTGAAGCGAATGTTGAATAATGGTATCATCCAACCCAGTTGTAGTTGCTTTGCTTCCCCAGAATTGTTAGTCAAAAAGGACAACACCTGGAGATTTTGTAGCTTAATGATCTAACCATAAAGTAATGAGATTAGCCATGGCAACAATAAGCACCGTAAAATCATAATGCTCCGTCACTCTAGTCTGAAATGAGTGAAAAAATCCGTTCTCAAGCATAATTCGTATTCAAATGTTTGCACCATGACTTGAAACTAATAATATTTCACAATCTATTCGCCAAGAGAGAGAAAAGGCTGTATCTAATGCCAGCAATGTGCTTAAGCTCAAGCCAACATACGAATTCACCGATAAACTCAAAATCGACCATTCAAACAAGAACAGTGTCATTGAATTGAACCCATAAGAAACAGACCATCATATATAAAAGATCCAGAAAGTGTATTGCCAGTATAATTTTAAGCTCAAACGTTTGAAACTAACCTCTGGCACTGAAACAGGGCATAAGGGTCAAGTGGAACACCCAAAACCTCTGCAGATGACGCAAACTGACGCCCGAAAAAGGCAGCAAGAGACGGGGTAGATGCTTCTTCACTAGCCCATGATGCAAGATTCTGCAAGTGTTCAAGTTTCAGTAATGACTTGGGGTTGTGATTTCCGCTTTTTGTATTCAGTACGAATGACTTGTTAGACGCTGTTAGCGTGTTCGGTGGTGGTTTTTTGCTGCCGCCTCCTCCTCTTCTCTTTCCCATGGATTTATTTCGTTTAGAAATTTTAACGAACAGTTGGTAGAAGAAAACGGAGAGTACGCATTTGAGATTCTGGAAGGCAGGCAGGAAGGTCGATGACGGCGTCGTGTGATGATAAAAAAAAAATGTTCAAACAAGGAAAACGGTTAGCTGCGCTAGCGCTACCCTGTTGTCCGTGACGGGTCGGATTCTCTTCTAGCCCGGTTTGGTATATGACGTGGCAAAGATGGATCTTCTAGAAGATCAATCGGTGGAGGGATCAGCGTGATTCGAGAGAGCAGATTGAGTCGTTTGATATTGTGATGTATTTAAATAATAGTTTTTAAATTTATTTTTAATATTATCAAACAACTTCAAAATATAAAAAAAAAAATCAAGACTATTATTAAAATACAAAAATAAATATCTCATGTTATAATTATCAGCATCTTCCCCTTGCGTGTACCTCCTCATATATAACAGTTTCTTTTTAAAGAAAAAACATTTTATATAATCTTTACAAGCTTGTATTTTTCTCCAAAAAAGACTCAAGTAAATTCAACGAACTAATTAGTCATTTAATCAAAGGGATGAGATTCTCTTGTAAACAATCTTCCTCCATTAGGGAGACATGACTAGCGTGTAAAGCAGGTAGGTTATTGAAAAAGGAATCAGGAGCTTAATTTTGATTTTGGGTGCAAACGTCTACGTGTCATCATCATATCATGACAGGCCGAAAAAAAGAGAGAGGGGATTGTCCCTGGTGGTTGATATTTCCATATGGGTAGTACTGGGCTGGATTGTCACTTCAAGATAGACTTGGATGTTTTTCTGTCATCGCGTGAGGTTTAGAGTTCAAAACTAATTTGAGTTGGGACGTGGAGTATTTGACCGACGTTATTGGTTCAATATTGGAGCAAATGCCCTTTGAGAGCGGAGGGGCCCATGAGGACGTGTCCATTTTAACGGTCCGTGGAAGCCAATCAAGTAGCAGGGGAGGTGTCCATTTTAATGGTCCAGGGAAGCCGATCAGGTAGCCAGTCATCCTTGTCCGAAATATATTCCACCAGTCATGCTTCATGATATAGAAAATGACTTCGATTCACTAACTAGAAAAACACGAAATAATTTTCAGAATAATTCTATTTATATTTTAAACGATGGATTTAATATATGTATATATTATATTACAATGAATAATAATATTTTGTGAGGTGGTGCACAATAAACACACCATGTCTTTTATAGATTTTTTTTTGTGTGGATAATAATGTGTGAACATGTATGTGTGTTATAATCTTGATAATTTAAAAATATCTTGATTAAATAATATTTTTTTATTTAACCTTTTTTAATATATAAATAATATCTTGATTAAATAAATTTTCATAGATATAGAAATTTACATGTATGTGTGTGTGTGTGTGTGTTGACGATCAAGATGTTTTCAAACTACTATGTGTGTAAACTGGCTTGTATTCAACTCAAAACATGGTAATTTGTTTTTTTTATTCAACCGAGATTTCAACAGAATTTCCTCTTGATTTAAAAATTCCAAGTTATCAAGTTGTTACACATTCTTTAATTTCAAATCCTCATCCAGTATTTACCCAAATTTTAATTCCATCGATTCAGAAATTAATGTAACACGGTGTAATTGTTATAATTTAAATTTTTTTTATATTAATATATGAAAATGATCTAAAAATATTAAAATAAAAATAAAAAATAATTTTTTTTTCAAAAAAATATTTGTAAAATATAATACCAAACAGTATACAAATAAGAAAGAATGTGCGGCCCACCCCTACATGGCCACGTGGTTGAATGATATCCTTCACTGGAGATTTTTAGGCCGAGAAGTCAACTCAATCTGTAGTCCCAGTGACCAGATAAATTTCATATTAAAAATACCAGAGAATTAAAGTAAACTGTTTGTGTTTAATTTTTTATTTTGTATTTCCGAATAAAATATATTATAAAATAAATGGTTGTCTTATCGGCACATCCTTACATTAAAAATATATTTTTTTCAAGCATCAATTTCTATATTTTAAAACTAAAAACATACTTAATGTTAGGTATTGATGGCAACTTTCTTGTCGAGAAAAAGCTTCAATAAACGTCATGCGAAAAACGGGCATCTACAGCGAGGTTTCAAATCAAGAGTTCATTAAATTAATTGTTATTTTTTACATTAATTAAACACCACGTGATGAACACAAGGGCACGTGAAATGCCTTCACATTAATTATTAATTAAAGGAGACTCGTATGTTTGAGCATTTACTTTGGAAGTTGCTTTTAATCATGAATCTGCCAAAATTCCAATATCTCACCGTCATGATCATGATGATTATAGATAAACCTAAATTTTTTAAAAAATAAATTTTCAACATTTTCTTTTTCTGAAAATAACAAGATTTAGAGATATAAATACCTCATGAACTATCAAAGTAAAAAATTCATAATCTTCATTCTCTATTATATGAATATATTTAGATCATCTCTTTGTAGAATATTATTATATTTTTCTCTCTAAAATTACTTATTTAATCATAAATGAATCCTCGTGTTCATAAAAAGAAATCTCTAGCGTTTTTCTCTTCCACGTAACAAGCATTTGTATGCTTTGATTATTTATATTTTTTGTGCGTTGTAATTGTGATTTTAAAATATTATAAATTATATATTAATTAAATTCATGAAAAATTGTCATATATATTAATTAATTAATTAATTAATAACACACTTTTAAATTTATGGTCAAGACATAACATAAACATACTGCACCAAATAAAAAAATATAATTTTGATATCTGATTTCCGGGGTTTTTTTTAAAAAAAAACAATTCACATTACATTAATTAGAAATGAAATACGGATAAGGTTGATGGATATAAGTAAATATAAATTATTTGTACATCATGTGTATCAAGGGCTTTACCTACTTATTGTAATCATGTCCTATCGTAAACACACGACAGATAAAGCATATGCTTTTATATTTTTATTTTTATTTTTATTTAACTTAATTTTTGTTTTTAGTTATATAAAATCATAGTAAGAGAAGGTCAGGACTTAAAACTGACACGTGCACAGCAAACCGGCCCCTTTTGCCGGCTTGACCGGTCTCCTTGTAAACAAGCAAGCCAGGAGGTAATTATAAGCCACAGAAAACCACCACCTTTCCTTCATCAACAAACAACGCGCACACATTCACAAATCCCTTCCTTCCTCGAAGAATCTCCCCTCTCCCTTTCCCTCTCCTCGCTCACCCGTAAAATCTTTAAGCAACGGTTACCTACCCCCAGGTTCTTCA
The DNA here is from genome assembly GCA_029228465.1 of Salix viminalis. Classification (NCBI taxonomy): domain Eukaryota; kingdom Viridiplantae; phylum Streptophyta; class Magnoliopsida; order Malpighiales; family Salicaceae; genus Salix; species Salix viminalis. Next base: position 5,581,442 of record CM055426.1, read on the forward strand.
TTCCCTCTTTTTTTTTCCACTCTAAAATTGGTAGAAGTTTTCTTAAATTAGAGGTCTTTTTTAGTTGTTGTATATTTGTGTTGTTTTAGCTTTCTGGGGTTCAGTTTTTAATAGGTTTTGTAGCTGTTTATGTTTTTTTTTTTGAGGTTTTAGATTGTTGGGATTAATGGGTTATGCTTCGTTTGGCTTTTTAAGGAAGCAAGCTGGGTTCTTTTTAGAGTAAGAAAGCCTTGCTTTATTCTTGTCTCTTTTAAAGGTTTTAGAGAATATTATTATAAGACCCTGTATAGCTTTCTATCAAAAAGTTTAGGTATTGATTTAGGGGAAGTTAAGTTAGATTCGTGTTGGAATTTGTTGGCGGGTTTGGCTATTCTGAGAACCAGTAAACATGGCGGATTCGATTGCTGCAACATCTCTTATTGGGTACAGGCCACTCGGTGGGGGATTGTCTGTTAAGGATGGTTCTTACAGGAGGAAATCTTTGAGTAGTTATTGGCGTCCTGTAAATGAATTTGTGGGAAAAAAGATTCTTTATACATCTCCTATGTTGCCAAGATTGAAAATTGATAGGTTAGTTAATACCTCGATCAAGGCTCTGGCAACGGAGCTTACAAAAGAGGCATACTCATTCAGAGAGGAAGAGAGAGTGCCACGGACTTGGAATTACCGAGTTGACACTGGTGTTGCTAGAAAACCAGGTTTGTGGCCACCAGAGAATAGAGCGGATAATCCTTCGTTGCATAACCCCTTGATTCGACAAGAAAGGATGGGTTGTGGTTGGTTAGGTGCTATATTTGAGTGGGAAGGTGTGATAATTGAGGATAATCCTGATCTCGAGAGGCAAGCCTGGCTTTCTCTTTCCCGAGAAGAAGGGAAACCTGCTCCTCCAGCTTTTATCTTTGAGAAGAGTAGAGGGGATGAAGAATGAGCAAGTGATATCTGAAGTATTGTGTTGGTCGAGAGACCCAGCAGATACCAAAAGAATGGCTACGAGGAAGGAAGAAATCCACCAATCTCTGCAAGGTGGGATATATAGATTACGAACCGGTTCAAAGGAGTTTGTGAATATTTTGATGCGCTATAACATACCAATGGCATTGGTTTCCACACGTCCAAGAAAGACTCTCGAGAAAGCAATTAGAACCATTGGGATAGAAGGGTATTTCACTGCTATTGTAGCAGCAGAAGATGTTCACAGGGGGAAGCCGGATCCGGAGATGTTTATTTATGCAGCCCAGCTTCTAAACTTTATACCACAACGCTGTATTGTGTTTGGGAACTCTAATCAGGCCGTAGAGGCTGCCCATGATGCTTTTATGAAGTGTGTAGCTGTTGCTAGCAAGCATCCTGTGTATGAGCTTGGTGCTGCAGACCTGGCGGTGAGGAAACTAAATGAACTTTCTATTGTTGACCTGAAGAATCTTGCTGGTATTGAATCACCAGAATTTGGGCCTCCTGAGCCGGAGCCGGAGCCGGAGCTGGAGGAGGATAATGGTCGATCTACCACAGTGGGAGTTGATGATATTTTCTGGTAACTCTTATGAAATTGTACAGTTTACTTTGTGCTTCATCAAATTCTTGTTGAAAATAGTTATACATTGCACCCCTCACAGAATCATTGCCGTGTATAAGATATAAAAAAGATTAAAAAGTAGAAAGGGGAAATAGAAGAAAAACAGGGGGGGGGTCTGCATTGGGACTAGCATTACTTTATAATGTATGTATCCGTAACTGGTATATAATTGTGTTTCAGCAATTTGTTTGTGTTGCTTCCCCGATTTCTGTTTGAACTTTAGAATTGTTTCAGCTGTACGTGTAAAAATCATGCACAACATTACTCGATGTGGTCTCTGTTTTTCATGCTGCTCACCACACTTCTTCAGCATAAATGCTTAATGAGTGATAAGTGATTTAGATGATTAGGTTAAGACTCACGAGTCCCCAAGGGAAGGGAAGGGAAGGGTCGTGATGGCAAAAAGGTTGTAATATTCACAACAGGTCTTGAGTTCGAATCAGAACGTGTATTTTTTGATAAAAACCTGGAACAACCAAGGTTTTACTTACTCATCTAAGCCTATAAAGTAGGCTTTCCTGGGGTGGGGTTTCCTTGCATCAAAAACATTAAAAAAAAATTAAGACTCCCAAGCTAGGTCGTAACGCTTTGTACGTTTCCTTGGAGGTTGGAGTGGTTTCATGAAATCCTTGGTTTCTCAAAGGTTTGGAATGTTTGGCTGAGCAGTTTGGCATCTGTAATTCCATTTGCTTGCTTCCCTCCAAGGGACCAATTATTTGACTTCTACAATTATCAGATCCCTCCATGTAAGATCATTAACGACAATACTCAATTCAGTTGTTGTTGGAGAATGAACTAGCCTTTGTGGCTAAAGTGGCCCCTTTCGTTAAGTTCTCGACTATTCTCTTGTAAATCTGCTCTAAAGTTGGGAGCTGCTTCGTGTTGGTTTCTCAGGGCCGGGGACCGGTGTGCTGTTCCGTCCGTTCTCATAATACGGTGCTGAGTTTCTTCCCTGCTTCTTTTGAGTTCTGATCCAAAGGGACCGATGACCAGGATGTTAACGAGTCTACGTTGACATTCCAGGAGGAGACTGGAAAATGATTTTTAACACAATATTTTAAATGCAAGGATTTTTAAATTCATGATTCTTCTGATTATGAGAACTCTCTCGATCTGACTCATCACCAACTGCCTGATTGTTGTCTTGTAAGATAAGGTGGAATCTAAGTTGGTGCCCAGCCTGGAAACGTATGCCACCAGATTGTCACAAGCACACAGCAGCAAAACTTAAGAACTTCTCCTAGCACCATAAAAAGAAAAGAACAGAAAAAGGGACGAAAGCAGGGGAATGTGCAATCCTTTTATTGCATTCTCAAATTATTTTGATGTGTTAGATGTCAAAAATATTTTTTAAAATAATAATAATAAATTATTTTAATATATTTATAAATGAAAAATATTTTGATAATCAACTCCAAACTCCCTCTTAACCACTCTAAATGATCGCTTTCATTTAAAATTATTTTAGGTTATTATGAAAATACTTTCAAATGCATATCAAATGTATTTTTTTGTTTTCATGGAATATGGCATAATCAATAACTTAGCTCAAGAGATCCAAACCACAACCGAAGGAGAGGAAACCTGAAGCTACAGCAAGAGTTGTGATAAAATAAATTAACAAGGCAACAGCCGAAGACTTTCAAAGCCCAATGCGTCTGGTGGATCCAAATTTTAAATCAGCCAAGATATCTAAAATTTTTGATTCTTAAAAAGAAAAGGAAAACACTTTAAGCTATAACTCTTAGTAAATTAAATAAATAAAACAAAATTTTATTTTACAAACGGATAATTGACTGAGAACCAAAGCATTTTATCGACACTTCAAGATCTCATTCGCCGACAGAAAAAGGAAAACACCTGGATGAACCATGTCCTGTTGTTTTCCGAGAATACAGTGTTTCATTGATAGCCTTAGGTTTTTGTTAGTAGGAGATAAAGAGGGTGAAAATCTTGGTTAATTTTTCTGGAAGTTTGTGATTTATATATATATATATATATAGAGAGAGAGAGAGAGAGAGAGAGGGAGAGAGGGACCGTCTTGATTGGGTTTCTAACAAGAAGGATAGTTTGGAGTGTAGTGGCAGTTGAACAATTCGTTTCCCAGCCAGGAAAGTTTCAAGTAGGGAAACACTTTTTTGGTGTGTCGTTGGTTAAGTGTAAGCCGCCAGGTTGAGTGGACAGCTAATCGATCCCAGACAATGTGACCCAGAAACGTGTCCGTATTTACTATTGATTATCTTAAATTATTTTTTAAAAAAATATATATTTTTTGAAATGTCGTTTAACGTGAAAATAAACAGGCTTCTCAGTGATATTTAACATAAAAAAACTGAGAGAAATTATGGTAAATTATATTTATTAAAAAAATAATATTGATGCGTACTCTTGCACTCGTCAGCGTGTAGATAATCATAATCATTTCCACCAATGAGTGAGAGGTTGTCTAACCATCAAATGCCACATTCCGAGATGACTTTTGAAAGGTTTTAGCGTTTCTTGCTCGAGAAATGATGTGTGCACCGCCATTCATGACGGTTTGGCACCGGCAAACCATTTTCTCTCTCTTTATCTCTCCACTTAAATTTTCTATGTCGACCCCTTAAAAATCAATAACAACCCTTTTGTTTGTTTGTTCTTCAAATTTGATCTATTTTTTTTATAATGATTTTTTTATTTTATTTTGGATAGTTTATAAAATTGGTGTGTCTTTTTAATTTCACCACTCTTGGATTTTTTTATCTTTCAAAACTGATCTTTATTCCTTTTATTCTTTTATTTTTCCAATTTATTTTTTAAATTGATTTTGTTTTGTGATTTTACTGTCTTTTGTTCTTCCAATCAAATTTAATTCATGTTCTTTCAATTGCTTATCTTTTGGGCCTTGACAAGTTTTTATTTGAGGATATTCTTTTTTTTAAATTGGTTTTGTTTTATGACTGTAATCTTTTTTTGTATTTTTTTTTCATGTCAAATTTAATCATTGTTCTTTTGATTGCTGTTTTGCTTTGATGAGTTTTAAAAATTGATAGTTTTTAAATTGACTCATAATAAACTTCTTCGATTGAAACTATATCTAATGTTTTAAGGGTTTGTGGGTTTTAAAATTTGATCAAGTTTAAGATGTTTGTTTGAGTTCGCTTGGTTTTTACATATGCCTTTTGATTCCATCCATGTGAATTTTTCAATCTTTTAAAATTTTATTCTTGTTATTTTAATTGCTATTTATTTATTTGAGATCATTTTTCTTATTTTTTCATCATGTTGCATCCTTATTTTTTAAAAAAAATATTTTTTTTGTTGATCTCGTCATTTTAAAATAAAGTGTTTGAGAGTTAGATTTCTTGATTGAATCCATATCAAGTATTTCATGAGATACGACTTTTAGAGATTAGACAAGGATTAGAACATCAGGGATGTCAATCTCGTTTTATTTTGGCTGAAATGATCGACATGTTTTGTACCATTTAAAAAAAAATAGACAAAACAACGTTGTTTTTCTCTTGGGTTAAATTCCGGTCAATTCTGTATTTTTTGGCTAAATTCTGGCCGAAACATGTCAGCATCATTTTGCTTATGTTGTTCCGGCCAAATAATTTTTTTTTAAATAATGAATAATTTTACAATATCAATCGTATCTCTTAATTTGACAGTTAGATTGAGAAAAAATATTACTAGGAGTCTTTTGATATTTTTATATATATAATGTTAAAATTTCAAAGCAATCAGAAAATATAATAATCTTGCAAGATTGATGATGACATTCTCATAATATTATACATGTTCATAATTTTGTTTAGAAAATCATTTTATTTTGTATTTTTTATATTAAATTTCACAATTCTAAATAATTTAATTTTTGAATTTGAACTATATTTTTTAATTAATATATATATATATATATATATATATATATATATATATATATATAGTACAACGCGCAAAAACGCTTCAAAATCGAAACATTTTGTTCCAATTACAAAAATAAAGCACCAATCAAAACGAAATTAACAACCTTGGATTAAGATATTTGACGGTTTAACTTGTTTTTTTTTCTTTTTTCTAAGACAATGTTATCTTATTTTTGTCATCATCTTTCCTTAACTTTTGTTTTGATATATTTTTCAGATGGATGATATCATGTTAGCCCTCTATGATTCTTTCCTATCTCACCTCCTGTTATTTTTAATCTTAAAATAATCTATCATGTGACAAATAATTTTTAATTTCACCCCTTTCAAGCCTGGTTCTAATTTTTTAATCGTGATTTATTATGTTTTGGTTCATTTTTATTTTTTTTCTTCAAATTTAATCCTCTCTGGATGTTTTGGCAAATCTTATTCCTATTTCTATTTTTTTGTTGATGCTTTTTTCTCTTATAAGTTTTTTTTATTAGTATTCTTTTCTTAATCTCATCGTTCAAAAATAAAATTTGTTGAGAGTTAATTTTGTAAAATTCAAATAATTTTGTTTTAATATTATCTAAGAACCATATAAATATTCAAAAGTAAGTAAACTAACATTTTTAATTTCTTTGAGTGAAAAATAAAGAGGGCTAGACCCAACTCATGACCCAAGTCAAACATGTATAGGTTCGGAGGCTAGCCCCCATGCTTTCAAACATCCAGGTTGTTATTGGAATTTTTTTTTCGTGTTATTAAATTTATTCTATTGAGATTTTTCTGATAATATTAACAGTATTATAATATATTTTCAATATATTTTATTAATTAATCTTTTCTTTCTTTTCTCTTTGTTCATTTAATTTTTTTTTTAAATTAGGCTCAAAACTAAAAATAGAAGTGGTGATGTGTAAGAAGCACAATAAAATAGAGTGGAGTAGACTGTAGAGCTTAAAGAGTTTGTATTTTAAATTTTATTTTTTTAACTCAAATTATTTTTTGAGTATTTTTTAAATTATTCTAATGTACAATATTAAAAAATAAAACTTAAAAATATATACAAAAAACAAAACACGGCAGCTGAAAAGCAAAGAAAAGGAAGCCGTGGATTATTGGTTGTAGTGCCGCACTCATTTGATTTGTCCTTTTCTTTCTTTCCTCACTCTCTAGTCTCTCTGCTTTCACTACAAAAGCCAACCCAGCCCAACCAAAAGCTCTCTCCATTCATAGCTGCAGCCTCTCTCTCTAAAAATACAATAAAATTTCTCCTCTTGCAAATTCTTCAATCCATCAAAACCTGCTGCCATCTAACTCCTACAATCGTTTACGTTTCTCTTCTTCTTTAAGGTAAAAATTCCGTCCTTTTCTTACAAGTTTCTGGTTCATTTGATGCTTTCGTTGTGTTACTGGTCTTTTTGTATTATATGTTTCTAATCTAGTGGTACGAATGAATATCGCGTTGTAAAATGGTGCATTGGGTATTGTGAAGGCAAGGAGAAGCGGAGGATTTTAATTTCCTTACCATATGTTTTGTTGCTAGTTTTTGTGAAGCGACGTGTTATTGATACTTGATTTGATAAGCTAATGTGGGTACTGTTTTATCCTGATATGATAGGCAGTATTTCTTAAACTTTTTTTTTGGGAGTTTTGATCACTGAAAAATTAAGTGATGAAGTTGAAAGGGGCATATGTGATAGTATTATCATGAAACATGTCTTACTTCTGGCTCCAATATGACATGCAATGGCTAAACCGAATATTTTTTTTTGGAGCCTCAACGCGCTCTCGGTTTAGCTGAACAGCTAACTTTTCTGGTGTTTTACCACTGGCTGGAATATAATTTGTTTGTGTTTATAGTTTTCTCGCTGGATGCTTGGTTTCTTTTGATTTTGACCATGTAAGTTGTAATTGAAAGGATGGGTGGGTTGTTGCAGGCATGACGCTGCTTGCCCAGGCTGGTCCATCATACTGTATACCTACGGGGATAAGCCGCTGTAAAACTGCACAAAATGTGGTTATTGCTATGGCTAGTAGCATAGATGCATCTAAGCTAAAGGAAACACCTCCCAGATTCTCTTCATTGTCATGTAATTCTAGCAAGACACCTCAGACTCTGAGTTCAGAGAGTCTGTCAGTAGGAGTGAAGAGAGGGCATCGAGTTGCTGTTGCCGCGAGCCCTCCTACAGAAGATGCTGTCATTGCCACAGAACCACTGACGAAAGAGGATCTTATCAGATACCTCGCCTCTGGTTGCAAACCTAAGGAAAATTGGAGGTAAATTCTCTATTCGTGATTCTAGTTGGTTTAGAGTGGTATCTTCGTCTCGCCGGAGACCTTGTCACTGGCTGCAACCCCAAGGAAAAGTAGTATATTGTCAAAAATTTGCATAGATAAAAGGCTCTTCTTTTGCCCATTCCACCATTCCTAAATCCTGCAAATCGTAGCTATTCCTGAATTTTTGCAATTCTAATACTCTGCACAAGACATGTACATATCCATCGAAGGTCAATCACGATCCAACATATATCCGTAAGGGTTTGTTGTACCCTTCTGACTAGTCTATCTCATACTTAGATCTATGCATGCTTTTCAAGTTGTAAATCCAACTACCTTCTGTTAAAGAAAAGGTTTTTGCTCCTTGTCCTTGGTAACAAACTTGTTATATCATATTTCATTTTGTTTCGGTTGCTACTCTGCCCTATTGGGTTTTTGTACTTGACTCCTCGTATATGCTCATTTACCGTGTTGTTTTTGCAGAATAGGAACAGAACACGAGAAGTTTGGTTTTGAGATTGGAACTTTGCGTCCAATGAAATATGAACAAATTGCAGAGTTGCTTCATGGTATTGCTGAGAGATTTGACTGGGACAGAATAATGGAAGGTGACAATATCATAGGACTTAAACAGGTAAAATGGTCATAATGGTTATCTTTATTTCTTTTTCATTGCAAACTGCATCTCATACTTGTGCATATCTTATACTCTGCTATGAACTTATTTTTACTGTTTATAAACAAGCTAATTGCATATCTTACACAGGAAATTTTTGTGCTGTTTTCTCAAATGACCTCGGTTGTGGATCATGTGGTTTTAATTGTTCTGGCCAGGGGAAGCAAAGCATATCATTAGAGCCTGGTGGTCAGTTTGAGCTCAGTGGTGCTCCTGTAGAAACTTTGCATCAAACGTGTGCTGAGGTTAATTCACACCTTTATCAAGTAAGTTGAGATTATTACACATTAGCGTGACTTTTTGCCGAGGTTAATTCAATCTTTGGGTTTGTTTCTGGTAGTAGGACAATTGTTTTTTTTTTTGGCAAAACACTGTTTTTTGCACCATACCCTGTCATATAACCTCGTAATATCATCTGGGTGAATATGAGATTCCCTGATGGTGCTGTTTTCTTTTTTCTCAAATGTTTTATGACACACATGCACTATGTCCTTCTGACCATGCTGTCTTCATATGATAATTTTACCAGGTGAAAGCTGTTACAGAGGAAATGGGAATTGGATTCCTAGGAATTGGCTTCCAGCCCAAATGGGGACTTAAAGACATACCTGTTATGCCCAAGGTATAACAATCCAATCAATTTATTCTTGTTCCCATCCAATCAACTTGGATGGAAAATATAATAAGACATGAGCTTGAACATGCTTTCCGTGCATGACAAATGTGCCCAAGCAAACTTTTAATGCGAGTTTTTGTGACATTTAACAGAAGGATAGAATAAATAAAATTATGATCATACACCTTTGTATTCTCGGTTTTTATATTGTTTCATATCTGACCTTTTCATGCCGAACCTTCATAGTATACCATGAATGCTTCCTTCTTTGTTACATATGGCAGATTGTGTCCAATCTCTTGAGAATTATTTAGTTTTGCGGCTTTAAGCTGATTTATCCAGCCAACTTCACTCCCTAGTTTATTTTTTCTATAAGCCATCTAAAGTTGCATATGTAGACTGATTTAAGTGTTCATGCCTAGAGGAAAGACTCTAGAAACACATGGGCTACTTTTAAAGTATTGGAATATTTAACAGATGTTCATTTCCAATATATCCTACAACATACCATCAGTGATATTTAATATATGTTTGTTATCCCAACGATACTATGCTTCTCATTTAATCCCTTTTTTCAATGCTTTTCTTTTCTTTTCATTTTGTTTTTGGTGCTGTTTATAATATTGCTTTCCCTTGGACATTTGATTGCTTGTCAACTGACATGTATTTTGTCCCAGGGAAGATATGATATCATGAGGAATTACATGCCTAAAGTTGGCTCGCTAGGACTAGATATGATGTTTAGGACTTGCACCGTTCAGGTTAGATGAATTTTGCTTTATTCACTGGTTTGGTCATTTTGAAGCAGTTTTTTGCCTGGTGTTTAATTCTTTATTCTTGCCCGGTGGCTAATTTCTAGCATAAACTTCCTTTTCTGTCTTCGATGATTTGTTTTCTAATGTACATTGATAACTTTTTATATATAAAATATTAAACTTTCAATAGGTTAATCTGGACTTCATTTCTGAAGCTGACATGATAAGAAAATTTCGTGCTGGCCTTGCTTTGCAGCCGGTGAGAAACTTTACTAAATTTTGAGTTTTTTTCCAATCACATTTTTTTCTTCTGATTCCGTGATATCTTTTTAATGGAAATAAACAGATAGCAACAGCTCTATTTGCAAACTCTCCTTTCTCCGATGGAAAACCAAATGGCTATCTCAGCCTGAGAAGGTTTCTAAACGTAATTGCACTGTTGTACTTAATATGAAATTTGTTTCCCCTGGGCTTCTTAGTGACGTCTCTTTACCTGAGCAGCCATATCTGGACTGATACTGACAACAATCGTGCTGGCATGCTTCCATTTGTTTTTTATGACACCTTTGGGTGAGTAGTTAACTTGTTATTTGAGAGGAAAATAACATTTAAGCTTTAATTTTGGGTTGGGGGTGATGGGCGATGAGCGGATTCAGAAATCCTTCTACAGAATCTGTATTTCTGAGTTATTTTTTATTTTGAGCACTGATGTACAGAAATCTAAGTTGGCATCGACTATGAGCACAGATAATCACTATCTGTGTGCCTTTACATCCAAGGACATGTATAGTTTAGCTCCTTGCTATTTTGTTTGTGATTAAGAGGAGTCATCATCACTACTGACTACTGAGTTTAAAGGGGTTTAACATGGCCAGCATTAATCTCGTTTTTTTAATCAGTTCTCGGATAAGGGGTAAATAAATATGTGGACACATGCTCATTTCTGCATACAAATGTTACATGTATGCTTGCAACTTGGTTAAGTCCGTTATGTATGCATGAATACTCGCATAAATAAATTCGCTCACACATGGTGCATGAAATTGATTATATGATGACATTTCTGTTTTAATTTTTCCTTTTGCAGGTTTGAGCAGTATGTGGATTATGCTCTTGATGTTCCAATGTATTTTGTTTATCGGGAAAAGAAGTATATTGACTGTACTGGAATGTCATTCCGGGTTTCTTTCCATCCTTTATAGCCTTGTAATTTAAGGTTTTTGATTTTACACCATTTTTGCAGGAACCTTGCCCATTAAATCAAGCTACTAAATTTTCAAGTACTAATGGTGGCCATTTTATATTTTGCAGGACTTTTTGGCTGGAAAACTTCCCTGCATTCCCGGTGAATTGCCAACTCTTGATGACTGGGAAAACCATTTGACAACAATATTTCCCGAGGTTAAATGATGTGCATTTTGGCTCTTTTGCCAAAAACATATCTTGTTGTGATCTTGGCTCATTTAACACATTGCTTTCTCATTTTTTTCCAGGTCCGGTTGAAGAGATACTTAGAGATGAGGGGTGCTGATGGAGGGCCTTGGAGGAGCTTATGTGCTTTGCCAGCATTTTGGGTAGTTGGCCACTTTGATCCTTTTCTTTTTCTTTTTTGGTTGCATGATTTGTCTCTGTCTGACATGATTTTTGCGACTGAACAGTAGAACAGTTAGCAAGGATGTAAAACTTGAAAATTTTAACCTTGTACCCATAGCATGGTTTATTGCTTTGTTGTCTTCTTGTTTGGCACCCTTTTCAACAGATCTGTATTCTTAACAATTGAATGGAGGATTTTATTACTTGCCCCCATTTAAACAATATCATAAACTCATTTTGATTTTTGTTTCCAAATGTCAGGTAGGTCTGTTATACGATGAAGACTCACTTCAAAGTGTTCTAGACATGACAGCTGACTGGACCTCTGAAGAAAGACAGATGTTAAGGAATAAGGTAACCCAAAACAGTTTTAAAACGGAACTCTCAATCACCATTCCTGAAATTATAATATGCCTAACACAAGAACTGCAGAAGTGATTTTTTGAGTAAGAGTCAAGTTGTACGATGTTTCCTTTTAGGATGTCATGCAGTAAACTGAATATAAGCAAAAGATCGTTACCCTGTTGAAGTCCAATAGTAAAAGTCTTGAGCGTGTTGTGTTCCTTGTTGGCACTTCTTCGTTTAACGTGAAAAGGCTGCCATAGAAGGATCCACAATATGGTGGACTGAGATAATGGAAATTTTAATCTTGAAAGAGACTTTCTTTTACCTTTTCTCAACATTCCTAATGCAAGTTCATGAAACCTGACATTAAAGCTAGAGGCATGGTTTAGTTTCTAATATCTTCCATTTCATCATATTTAAGTGAGTATGTGTGGTGTTAATAAGGAAAGTTCTTGCTTGCTATTTATTTTTACCCCCTACGACAGAGATGCAGCCTGTATGTCTTCTGTAATCATGACAATGAATCTGATATAAAATTGTTTTATTAGGTTCCAAAGACAGGTCTAAAGACACCATTTCGGGATGGACTGTTGAGACATGTTGCCGAAGAAGTTCTAAAGCTAGCTAAGGTAACTATATTTTTTTCCAATAATGGTAGTTGGCGAAGTTAATCTGCAGACTGCTTTTCTTCAGCTTTAGTAAACACTAGGTTATTGCTTGCGCTATCTTTATGGCGTGGACCAAATTCTTTTGGAAATGTAAAAAGATAATATTTAGACCATCAAAAACTTTTAGGCATTGTCATTAAACCAATTATAATAAATATAAACTTGAAATTTTTTTTATTTTGATTTCTTATTTAGCTCGAGTTTTAAATTAAATTTTATAAGAACATGACATTGTTGAGTGTATAAGTCCAAAGGATAAAAATTAAAGGTAAAAAAAATTATCAAGTTCAACTTTGTTTGTCAAATAGTTTTAGACTACATTGGGTTAAATTAATTTTTTTATTTTTTAATACAATAAAAATTATAAAAACCGATTCACAATCAACACAAGCATTAAACAACCAAAAGAAAAAAAATACCAAATTGGCAAATAAAAAAACCTCGGGTCTGTTGAAAAAACGCTTAGGTGCGTCGACTTGAGGCAAGCCCGCGTGTCTTGGACTGTCACAACAAAAAATAATAGCTGCCCAAGTGCTTGAGCTCACCACCTTCTAATCAACATGTTAAACCAAGTGGTCTACACGACAAATATGTCGTCAAATAATTAAATAATATATTAACTTGGGTAAACTGACCCAGTTCTTTTAGTTGTTTTGATAATTGTTCTTCAAACATACACTTATTCTTTTGTAGGATGGATTAGAAAGGAGAGGCTTTAAGGAAGTTGGTTTCTTGAATGCAGTGTCTGATGTGGTTAGCACAGGTAAGTTAGAAGTGATTATTACTTCGTTTTTGCATTCTTCCCTAGTAATTTGGCTATGTTAACCTGCATAAGTTGGTTTTGTTAATGGTCATGATGATTGATGATTGATGATTTTATGGCAGGTGTAACACCAGCAGAAAAGCTTTTGGAACTTTACCATGGAAAGTGGGGGCGGTCTATAGATCCTGTTTTTGAAGAGCTACTTTACTAAGGTGAATTAGATTTTTGTATCCCTGCAGCAGTGTCCTACTACTACTGTGTAACTCTCTCTCTCTCTCTCTCTCTCTCTCTTTTTTGGGTGCAGACCTTGTTTATGTTCTGACCTACTTTTCTTCTACTGATACTCTGATAGTTTTTCTTATACCGAATATATTCCAATGTAAATCTCTGGTATGAGGATTCAATATAAAGTTGCCCTCGTGTCACGCATCATCCTTCTCATCACCCTTGGTATGGTTAACCCGATTTGGTATCTAATTCTATTTTCACAAATTAACCGGGTTTTCACTGATCACAGTGTGCAAACTTAACTGCTCCATGTTTTCAGTTCAAACATTGTTAAATGGAAAATAAAATGTCAGTACTCATTCTATGTTTATGTTTTCAGCTACCATCCTACATTTGCCCACAATAGTAGGACCTTCAATGCTATGCTCTTCCACGAAGTAATTAATTGTCAATTGCTTAACCAGGGTTTGCCTTTTGTATCCCTAAAACCTCACGTGATCTTGTCCACCAGCTCTATCTCAGGCCCCACCCCCCACGTCGGATCCACGTGGGATGCCAGCACCCAACAGGTACCGTGTGCTTCCCGGACCCGCTAGAGATAGATACGCCACCGTCTTACCATCTGCTAAGGCAGCTATCCATGCAACTGCTCTGTTTAGTTTCTCCCGTTTTTCAGGCACTTCTTCTTGATACATAAATTTCATTTGTTTGGTGAATCCAACCAGGGAAAGATTTGGGGGTGGGAGGGATATGTCAAATGTATCTGGCTGGAGTGATAGGTGATAACTTAGATGGGAACTGCCCATCATCCCTGCCACTCGAGTGGGTGTTGAATGGCTTGAAGACGATGCTATAACAACAAATTTCTAGACTCGGATCCATGACCATCATCAAATTTGATCTCATTCAACCTTTTTTTTCCTGCTAGTAAAGTAAAATACTAACATAAAGTTTTGAGTCAAAATACAGTCAGCTATCATTTTCCCTTTCAATTTAGCCTGCAACAGGTGGAAATGAGATCTGTCGATTGTCTGTCGTGTATTTAGGTTTTAATAGATTATATTAGAAGGAAACTACTAAATCACATTTTCCTTTTTTGGCCCAATGGATTTTTCTTGAACCTCGTACAACCAAAAAAGGGATTATTTAGTATTCATATAATCTCATTAGGTGATGTGAAGTCATTTATCATGTTACAGGGAGGACTTAGCATAGAATTCCAACATCAATAATTGAAGCTTCTTCTTATCTCTCGCCCCTGGGACACCACCCTTAGGTTTCATATCGCAAATTAGGCACCTAATTTGATCTTAAATCACCAACGCGATCTTACACCATGATTTTTGTGGCATAACCACCTTATTAGTCCGAACATTACCAGAGTACCCTCCCCTGTATGTCTATCATCTCATTTCTGTCCGAGTGACCAACTTGTCTGAAAATATCTCGAATAATGGAGGTTTCTGTTGACTGCTAAGTTTATTGATCTGATGCAAGACGGTAAATTTGTACCACGTAAGAATTTGCTGGCAATGTGATTACCTTTCCTGGTGCAATGAAGGTATCAGGAAAAAAGATTTTCCTGTATATTTGCATGATCATTAAATTCTCTATAATATGACAAGAATTCGATAGTTACTGATATTTTTGATTGAGAGAACAGTAAAACTCCATAACCCGCCAAGGAATTAGAGACGTTGATCAAAAAGAAAGAAAAAGGCGTTAAAGAGTGAGTAAAGGATCAGTATAATTCATGAAATGTTCTCGTTAATACACCAATTCAGAAATGGTGGATTGGAAGCTCAAAGCAGAGAGAGAGCCAGAAAATAGAAATGGGGCAGTTTAGGAATCTTAAATGACAGATAGAAAGAAAATCAAAATCATATTGGAGGTTGGGTTGGCTATTTTAGATCGAGTGAAGCCGATGTATAATTGCAACTCTTTTATATATATATATATATATATATATATATATATATATATATATATATATATATATATATATATATATATATATATATTATTATCCATATCCAGCTCACAACTCTTGTTACGCATCATATTATTCGTTGAGTTTTCTCTATATTTATCACTTTCTGACACGAAATATGAAGCTCACCTCCTTCAAATCCTATCTCTCTTGCACCTACTAAAGCCCTACAACATTCCATTCTTCCTCACTCTCTCCCCTTCAGTCCCCTACCTTTGTCCCTATACTTCTTCTCCTTAACATTTTTTTTTAAGATGAGAGAAATCCTTCATGTCCAAGCTGGTCAGTGTGGGAACCAGATTGGTGGCAAGTTTTGGGAGGTTGTGTGTGATGAACACGGGATTGATCCCAAAGGGAATTACGTCGGCAACTCTAGTGTTCAACTTGAGAGGGTTAATGTTTACTACAATGAGGCTAGCGGCGGTCGCTATGTGCCTAGAGCTGTGCTGATGGACCTCGAGCCAGGAACCATGGACAGCTTGAGGACTGGTCCCTATGGGCAAATCTTTAGGCCTGACAATTTTGTTTTTGGCCAAAATGGAGCTGGAAATAACTGGGCCAAGGGACATTACACTGAAGGAGCTGAACTGATCGATTCTGTTCTTGATGTTGTTCGAAAAGAAGCTGAGAATTGTGATTGCTTACAAGGTATAGCTTCCGCATCCTTACATCTGCAGGTAAACCGTGTCCAGTTTAGTCCATTTCTCATTGCTTGGCACACGCTAACTTTGATTTCTTGAATTGATGACTGATAATGTGATCAGGCTTCCAAATCTGTCATTCTCTGGGGAGGTGGAACTGGATCAGGAATGGGGACTCTGCTCATATCAAAGATCAGGGAAGAATACCCTGACAGGATGATGTTGACTTTCTCAGTATTTCCCTCTCCCAAGGTTTCTGATACGGTGGTTGAGCCCTACAACGCAACCCTCTCTGTACACCAACTAGTTGAAAACGCTGATGAGTGTATGGTCCTTGACAATGAGGCTCTCTATGATATCTGCTTTCGAACTCTCAAGCTCTCCAATCCAAGCTGTAAGTGAACCATGCCTCAATTTTTCATCCTTGCTAGTGTTCATGCCTCTATAAATTGCAGAATCTCTGATATGAATGCGCGAAATTACATCACAGTTGGTGATCTTAACCACTTGATCTCAACAACCATGAGTGGAGTAACATGCTGCCTTCGGTTCCCGGGCCAGTTGAACTCTGATCTTCGAAAACTAGCCGTGAACTTGATCCCCTTCCCACGTCTCCATTTCTTCATGGTTGGTTTTGCACCATTAACCTCCCATGGCTCGCAGCAGTACCGTGCCCTAACCATCCCGGAGCTGACACAACAGATGTGGGATGCTAAGAACATGATGTGTGCAGCTGACCCTCGGCACGGTAGGTACTTGACAGCCTCAGCTTTGTTCCGAGGCAAAATGAGCACCAAGGAAGTTGATGAACAAATGATGAATGTGCAGAACAAGAACTCGTCCTATTTTGTCGAGTGGATTCCAAACAATGTTAAATCAAGTGTTTGCGACATTCCACCAACTGGGCTGGCAATCTCATCAACATTTATGGGAAATTCTACGTCTATTCAAGAAATGTTTAGGCGTGTTTCAGAACAATTTACAGCCATGTTTAGGAGAAAGGCATTTCTGCACTGGTACACTGGGGAAGGAATGGATGAGATGGAGTTCACTGAGGCTGAAAGTAACATGAATGATTTGGTTTCTGAATATCAACAATATCAAGATGCCGCCGTCGATGAGGAGGAGGAGTACGATGAAGAAGAGCCTATGGAGATCTAAGGAGATAAATTTGATCTGGTTATCTGCCAATGGCCATGGCTCCATGGATGAGCTGTTTATGTTACTGCATGGTGCTCAATATTTGAATGCTTTGGGCCCTCGATGACCGTGAGATTGTGAATATTTCTATTTATAATTTGTGAGTATAAAATTTGTATTATTGTTTTGTTATAATGTGGATTGAATATCGTTTTGTTTCATCTGTTTTACATTACCTCTATTTTTTCTCCTAATAATACTTTATTTTACTTAAATTATTATTTCTTGAAAAATCTCAACGTCTTAATTTTGTAGAAATCGGTACTAGAGTATCACACTTGAATGAGATAATCTATGGGAAGTAATATGAGCATCACTGTTTTTCTTTAAATTCTTGTAGCAATAGATGGAAATCCCTAGTTTTCAAATGAGAAAGTTAGCTATCTATAAGTTTAATAATTTATTAAATTATTTGAGGTAAAATTTCAGGATGCTCAATTGTTCATGTAATGGCACGGTTCGTCGGTATTCTCTTATGGGCCTGGGCTATCTGGTCCGGTATTAGCTGGACCGGCCCATTGAACTGTCCAGCCCTAAGGATGCAACTCCTACCATGACAGAGAAGAAGAAAAAAGCTGCTGAAAAGTGAAAAGCAAAAATATTTGATTAAAAAACTTGGCATACAAAAACACCTCTGCTTGTGCAGCCACAACCAATAGCACTCACTGTACATGAATTACAAAGATTAAAACAACATTTTCTTTTCATCCTCTAAAAGCAATTTGAAACAACAGGTGATTCCATCTACAAACATGTAATCTGTCACAAGAATGTCTTAATTATTCCTCCAGATTTTTGTATTGGAAAAGGTCATCAAACAGAATCAAGGGCATTGTTCATGCGTGCACGAGTGACCATTATGGCAACACCCAGCAACTGACCAAACCTGACCCATCAAGTAATGTTTCGAAAGAATTCTTCAAGATGACAGCCAATCAATGCATGCAGTAGATCGGAAGGAAGCCTGCTCTTTGCTGTGAGGTCAAGACTCAAAAAAACCTTGGATCATCCTGATTTGAAATTATTCACCATTGGTAGTCATCTTAAGGAAATGAGCAATCCAAGAAGAGGTTTATTTTGACCCTTGTCCTTCTGCTATCATGCATTCGAGTTCCTTTTTTTTTCCAGAGCCGATCCCTCTTTTAGAGCTGCTTGTGCCTCATTCTCCTTTCCCAGTATTAAAAGAGCTGCTGCTTGCAAATAAGATGCAATATGCCAAATAGGGAATATTGCCTGGGCTTGCAGTGCATCATTCAGGGCCTCCTGGGGCATGTCACTCAAGAGGTAGGATAGACTCCGGCGTGCATGAACAGTTGGGGAAACCATGGTTCCAATATTGATGAACTGCAAATTGATAAAATGTTAGCTCAATTCTGCAAATTATATTGAACAATTTGGAACTTATGATTGCATCGGAAATACATAACCCTACAAAAAGAATCCTACTTTTGAGATCTCAAAGTTCTGTAAAGATGATGGGCTTTTTTTCTAGTTTGATTGTATTATCATCACCTCTACCTGTACTCTCCACATTAATAAAACCACCTATTTTATCCACTTCAAACCAATCTCAAAGGTCATTTAGCAAAAAACAAAAGAAACCAATTGACCTGGGAATAGAATTCAGCGGCAGCTCTAAAATCTTTGTGCCGGAAAGCAGCATCTCCCTTCTTCTTTGAATTTAACATGTCCTGCATTTGGTCGGTCCACATCTGGAATGAGAGCTACAAGACAGTAAAAAAGAAAAGGCAAGTGGGTCATAGGAAACAATGTTACAGCCGAACCAGCCAGGCATATGTAAGAAATCAATGACACATGAAGTAAAGGAGATGCAAACATAGGATGAATGCATCCATGAGAACTAAGAATCAAATGATTATTCACAAGCATCCATGTAAAATCACCAGGGAATAAATGGCAAAGGTATACAAACATGAGCATAGAAATACATAAAACATTAACTAAATAAATGCTAATGGTGAAATTCTGAGCATCAAGCAGTTTAAAAAAGACCAATCAAGAAATATCAAGTGACATTCTTTTAATATTGTCATTACTAAAATCAGAAGTAAGGCATTCAAATGTTCAAGGTCAAAGTGATGCTAACATAGCAAAACCTTGAAGCTAGAATGATTTGTCAATTTCTTAATTTTCAATTCCATGGATCTTAGTATAGAAAAAATGAAAATGAAAATATTCTTTAAGAAAGCTTCAAAAAACATCATAATTTAACATAATGAAAACAAATTTTGAATCTCTAATTAAAGTGACAGAAGGCCCAGATGGTTGAATTAATAGCATTCCATTACTGTTACCATTTTATTAAATCAGAAACAAACCTCAGTAACTGCACCCTCATCATCTTTATACCCAAGCTTTTCTAAAATCTCATGTATGGCAGTCAAATCCTTTCTTAAACAAGCCTCGCCAAGTGGTGACAGTGGTAATGCTGCAGCTGCATCTTGTATCCCCATCAATTCGTGAGAAGGAACCTGCAAAACAGACTACTAAATAAGTCCATTGAAGGATAGAGTGATTCAAAACCTTCAATTCACACCAGAAAGACAAAAGAGAATGGGGGTATTGTAGTTTGTAAAAATTCCAAGAAATAGGTCAGCACCAAAACTCAAAGTAATAAATCAAAAAGAGCCATTCCAAAAGTTGTTTTAATAGACACCACCATCCGAGAAGTACTGCTTGTTGCAGACCATGACAAAAAGCATCATTTCATCCACAGAACACATTTCCAGATATCAGGTCACGTAATTGAATAATCATTCTTATGTTTACGACTAAGAATGTCATTGATTTAATGGCTTTGAGAGTAAAATGAAGTTGCTGCATGTCGAAGGACTCATTTGGGAAAGTCAGGGCATTATACAGATAAGATGCAGATACTTAAGAATAACTAGATAATGACAAACCTCGGTATCCTTCTGCAGAGGGATCAAAGAAGCGACTAAAGACTTAGGATTTGGTCGCTCCCGGGGCTCAAATTGTAAACAGCGTGAAGCTAACCGCACTAACTCAGTTCCATCATCATTTGCAAATTGGCCTTCCAAGCAAGAATCTGTCAGCATTTGAATATTTCTGTCCCTTATCAAGTCCAGTGCCTGAGATAAATTGTGCAGTAAACTATTAGCTGCCAATTATGTGATACTCTAAATGTTGAGGAGGATAACAAGCAGCACAGTTATAATAAATCTTCTTTTATTGTTCAAACATGCTTGGTTAAACTCCAATCAGGAACAGCAGCAAACACAATTAATTTTAGGAATGCATATACATCTAGAACAATAAAAATGAACAGAATCACTATGTCTAGTCACATTGCAGCCACAGCCTTTATCCCAGGCAACGTCCCAGATTATGTTGTGATTCCAGTGGGAAGATAGAGCCTTTGAGGTGTGCAGAATAATAATTGAAGAAGTTTGCAATAAACCGACTAACAGATGCATAGTGTTTCTGCATCAAAATGATCCTATTGAGGAGGAGACTTACATGGCTGGGAGGAATATGTTTCCCACTGAGAAGGTCCAGCAAAAGGGTGCCAAAGCTATAAATTGCACTTTCTGGTGTTACCCTTCCTATAGAATGAAGGAAAAATTGAAGTAATATAGGAGATCAACTAATCAACAAACCACGATTATGATAACTGATTAGGCAAATAATGGATGAGCATAAATTATGTTAAAAACTTGAATGATCATTGTCATACACCATCCAGGACTCAATTGAAACAACAATTCCATATGCCATATATACAGAGATCAGGGTGAAGCTTGCAGGTGGAGGAACATTTAGCAAGTCTGAAAGAATTCAGTACCCGTCCTCAGATACTCAGGAGGTGTAAATGCCAAGTTTGTGCTGTAACTTTTTCCATCTTTCTTGTTCTTCATCAGACCAAAGCATGAAAGTCTAGGGTTGCCCTCCTGATGAATAGAATGATGAGATGAAAATGGACTCTGTTAAATCCCAACTGTGGATACAGGGCACATTAAAAGATAATGAGATACTTACATCATCAAAGACAATTCTATAAGCATTCAGATCATGATACAGAGCACGTCCCTTGCTGGTACAATATTCTAGAGCCTGCGCAAGATGCAGTGCCACTCTAAGTCGCATTGCCCATTTCATTGGCTGTGTTTCCCCTGAAGAATCCAGTAGGTCAACATTGAGTAGTGAGAAAATTTAGGAGGAATAAAAGAACAAGACTGCTCCTTGGTATCATGGTTTGGTGTACTAACTCCAAACACAAAGCAAGAGCTCAAGCTACTGCAATGACAAGCAAACCAAGAGCAGATCTTTTGTATCACAAGAACCTATAACAGTACAAATGTTGTTGTTTGTAGCAGAGAGTATAAAAGAGAACCATGTTTTTTTCCTCCATAATGTACTGCGGGAGAACACACTTCCAATAATAGGAATGATAATTGCTCAATTGGACACACAAGCTTGGAAATTAAAAGAAAGAAACTCACAATATCCACTAGATACTAAAGGAAAGGAAAGGGCACCAGAAACAAACTTACAATGGAATAGGTGTTTGGCCAATGTATCATTGGGCATAAATTCAGCAATGAGTAACCTCTCATCCCCTTCACAACAACAGCCGAGCAAATTTGCCAACCTATGGTTCCTCAGCTGACCAACAGTTCTTGCTTCTTCCTAAAGTCATGGAACAAGAACATAATCATGCTAGTGGCAGTTGCGTACAGTAAATGGAAAAGGCAGGACAAAAATGTACAAGTTATTTGGTAAATACAAAACGCTTTGCTTCACTTACCAAAAACTGCCTGGCATCAAGCCAAGCAGATCTATCAAACCGTTTCACAGCAATCCTTTTCTGACTCTCAAGCTTCCCCTTATAAACCACATTTGGAGCCTTTTCCCCATGTTCAGAAACTATATTTTCTACAGCAAACCCAGATGTCGCCATCCTGATGGTTTCAATGCTGTATTCACGGAATGCAGGCAAATCATCGAGTTCACTCCTCTCTTCATTATCTACAAAGACCAAACAACCCAAAGATCAAAATGACACCACATATATAAACGAACAAAACCCTCCCATTTCCCTTACCCTCATTGAGGTCCTCGGGAACCGATCCATTATAGTCAGAACTCCAACAACACTTGGTGAGCTTCGAACACTCGCAACCCATCCCAATAACACAATTTGAAAGCAAACACTAATCAATTCAAATCTTCAAAGCCCAATTTTTCTCTAGCTCAACCACTCCATTAGCTTCAGCGGACCAATCCTTTCTTAAGATTTTACAATGTCTCGATGAAAATCATATAAAAAAAAACTCCAATTCTCACTGCAATCAGAATAGAAAAGGTTAGAATTTTTCCCTCGAATGCTTTTTTTTAGAACAACTCAATCAACCTATGGCAATAACAGTACAATTCAAACATTTCATTCTGCAACAACCCGAAGCTACATAAGAACAAAATAAGAATCTTATATTGTCACATCATCAGTTCTTTGAATTTGAAAAAAAAGAGGAGCAACTCCTGATACTTATCAAAACAACACCATTTTCATCAAGTAAGAATTCTTCATTTCCTTATGAATCCAAACTCCCATTAAAGATATGCAAAAAAGAGAGATTCCCAGAAGCTAATTTCCTTTTCCTTAGCTATCTCAACAACCAGCCAAAAGAAAGCATCGAAAGAAAAGTAAAGAAATACCCTATCAACAACGATTCCACTGAGTCAACTCAGTCCAGCAGCAGCAGCAGCTATGTCAACAAAACTTTATCTCTGCCACCATCTCTCCCTGCATCAGCTTCAAGTGATTCACTTTATAAAAAACCAAATCAAACCCACAAAACTTGACCCAAAAAAACACACAAACAAAGAGCACAAAAGAGAGAGTGTTGAACGTGAATAGAAAGAGCTAAACAGAAAAGACTTAAGCTTTAATCAATTACTTGATTTGTTGAGGAGAGAAAATTGTTACAAGTTTTGTGTTTGTTATTTTAGTTTGTGTTTGGTAGAGAAAATAAATGGAACATGGGTTTTTGGAAAGTTGGGTTCCTTGTGTTTTTTAAGTTTTTGAATCCGTGAGAGATCTTTCAGCTCCTTTTTTTCTTTCTAGGTGAGAGAACAAGAATTTTTCAAGGATTTGAGATTTGGATTACTGTATCAAAATTTATTATAAACTATATATATATATAAATATATATAATCTTGGTTAACGACTATGGGGGGGTCTTTGCTGTTTGCTTGCAGTGCTGTGTGGGTGTTTTTGCCGACAAGACGCTCAATTTTCTCTTGTAGTGTTATTAGTTTTAGTTATATGAAATCAAATATTGAGATTCTGAAAATAATTCAGCTGTAAGAAAATCATAAAAATGATTTTATTATTATTATTATTTTTGGTTTTGATGGTGAAGGTACTATCAGATTTTCGTCACAAAAAATTAATTTCATGTAGCATTTACTTTGGCGAAATGCTCTTTCTTTTTACCATGAAACTTCAGCGAATCCAGAGCATTGTTTGAAAGTCTAGATAAAGTTGTTTTCAGAGTATTTTTTTATTTAAAAATATATTAAAATAAAAAAATATTTTTTTTTAACATCCTTTTATTTATTTATTTTTCATTTCTTAGATGATTCAGCAAGATTTCACATGCTTTCAATATCAACATGACAAAACACATTTTAAATAATTATTATCATAATATTAAATATGTCATCTCCACCTCATGAAATCTACAATCATTGACAAGGCTTTTAATAATAATCACAGAAACATAAGATTGCCATAATTGAGTAAACAGGAGGCCTATGCATTCTGGGCTTCCTCGTACTAGAATTGTTCTTGTCTTTCAATAAATTTCATTGCATGGGACTAAAATTGTTTTGCTTGTCGTCAACCGAGCCTCTGAAATCACTGGCTTGAGTTTTTTTGGGAAAAAAAATATTTTTTTTTTTATTTTAGATTAACTGTTTTAGTAGTTTTAAATTATTTTTATATGTTGATGTCAAAAATATTTTTTTTAAAATAAAAAAATATCATTTTAATATATTTATGAGCAAAAAATATTTTTAAAAATAACTACAATCATACTCTCAAACAGACACATAAAAAAGATAAGCGTTGATGAGCACACGCGCAAGTAATTGAAGCATCATGGATATTTCACTTTCATACTCGGGTGTTTGTCATTTCATTTCAAAAATATTTTTGAAAAGTAAACATGATGTTAACTTGAATGGCTTATGACATGAGATTATTGATGGGCAAGTCAATCACTCGTAAAATTGCTTGAGTAATGAATTAGATCCAATTAAAATGTTTTGATAAAATTTTACGTTTAGAGTTTTTTAAGTGTTAATAATTAAATTTTAAATAAAATTAATCCTAGGAAATAAATCAAAGTCAACCCCTTTGATATATGATCTAAAAAAAAACAAAACTAGTGCTAAAATCTAAATTTTCAAAAATACTCATTTATCTATCTTGTCTTTTAGAAACTAATTTTAAAAAATAAGATAATGACAATAATAATATAAAAAATAAAATGAAATAAAATAAATTTTATCTTATTTAAATATGTAAATTCATTGACCAGTCAACTATTTTTAATTATTATTATTACTAACATTGGCTTTTGAGTCGAATCTCAACTTCGAGGCAATTTGACGATTGCCTCTCTTGACCGCAGGGATGTTTTTCTTCGGCAGAGTCAATGGATTTTTTTTTTGTCAAAAGAAAAATTCTTCACAGAAAAAAAAACACGTTTACAAGTGCGGTTAGGTCTAAAAAACTTCAATTCATTATCCAGTTAAAATGTTCTCATGTCTTTGTCTGGTTTGAATAAAAATTTTGGATGAAACTTTATTTTCATTGACTTGATCCTTTCAAATTCTTGAAAATAAGAGGTAATATTCTTCTCTAATCAAATCATTCATGATCGTTTGTCACTTTTAAGCTTAATTGTCTTGTATTTAGCTATGAAGAATGAGTCAATGAGATGAAGTGTTTTGTTTTGTGATTTTATGATTTTTTTTATATGAAAATGAAATGAACATTGTGTTAAGTAAAAAAAAAACTATGTGTGATATGAAATGGTAAGAGAAACAATAAAATTATTTATCATTTTAAGACAATTAATCAAACTGTTTGATAATTATTCAACCATTAAAAACACCGATAAGATAAAATTTAGAAGTATTTAGATGTTTGACTAGTCATGTCAATATGACTTCGATTAATTATTAAGAGACGTGACAGAAAATTTTGTGATTAACACAATAAATCTCGAGTTTGAGTCAAAACATGTATTTTTTATAAAAATATAGGATAATCGAGGTTTTATCCCATTTACCTGGATCCACAAAATATATTTTCTAGAGATAAAATTTCTTTGTATAAAAAAAAATAACAACTTAGATTAGTTATTTTAACTCATAGTAAATTATTACTTTTTTTTTAAAAAAAAAGATACATGATTTTCTAAAATTAGAAACGAAACCGTGCATTTTACGAAATGTGGGAATGTTGCAATTTAAAAAGAGGTTCCAATATGGCCGCAGGGCAGTGAATCCAGAGTTCAGATATCAGAGAGGTAGGTGCAGGACAACTTGAAACCTTTATTTAACAATTTATTTAGTCCAAGTAACTATAAATTCGTGCGTTCTTGTCTTCGTCCGCTTGTGCTATTTTTCTTGGTTAACGATTAAAGCAGTCGATGTTGGTGCTACATTTGCATTCTTAGTACTTCAAAAAAACGTTGTTGGCGATGTATTTTCACGTTGTCTGAAACCTAATCACCTCAATAATTAAAACCCATCAACCACAATTAATCGAAGGTAATAATAGTAAATCATACTGTATCCCTCTGTTTTTGTTTTCACCTGTTCTCTCACACCACATGTTTGTAGAAATGTCGCAATGGAACTCAGGGAAAACACAATCAAATATCTGTATTTTTGCTAATTTTTCTTGCCTTGATTTCAGTTCGATTATGTACATGATTAGGAAAAAAGCTGTGCTTTTTAATTTGTTGTTTTCTGTGTTAATGTAATAATAGATGAAATATGTGAGACCATTGAGCTTGTTCCATGACTTGTTGAAGACAAGCGCAATCAATCAAGGGAGGTTGCTTGGATTGGATGTTGGTGACAAGTATGTTGGTTTAGCTGTCTCTGACCCACTTAATAAAATCGCTTCCCCTTTAAGGTATTTATTAAGAATTACTGTTGTATTTCATTTTCCTTACAAGGTCAGTTTCTTTCTTCTGTTTGGTCATTCTGTTTTTCAAGTTTGTGTTTCTTGGGCTCTTGTTAATTAAGGGTGCTCGTGCTGTTGTGTTTTACTTTCTTTGTTTGTTTACACTGCAGTGTTTTGTTAAGGAAGAAAAGTAATATTGAATTGATGGCTACTGATTTCCAAAGTTTGGTGAGTGTTTCTTTTCTTTTATGTTGTCCAAAGCTTGTTCCTTTGTATTTCCCTTGTTTATAGTTTTGAGAGCGTGTCCTGTTGCATTATGGTTTTGCTGTTATATACCCATCTGCGAACTATGCTATTGCTGGCATAACAGCAAAGCATTCTCAATCGCTCGTAGCTCAAGACTCAGAAGTCAGAACGCTGTAAAAACAAATTAGGTTTTCTGAGGCATGTTGATTCTGGGTACGATTTATAGCTGTTATTCCTTTTCTGCTCGTGTTTATGTGCAGATTTCTGAACTTTCCTTGGGGGGTTTCATTGTTGGCTACCCTTTTGACAGGCAACGAAGTGCTCCTGATGTATGTTTCAATCCTGTTGGTTATCTATTTGATCTTTTCTCTTTTACTTATTGCTGATGTTTTATTTTTCCTCTTTTACTAGGCTGTGCGGGTGAAGCTTTTTGTTGATGACCTATGCAGAACAGGGAAACTTGAAGGTTTAAAATTCACATATTGGGATGAGTGTTTTACATCAAAGGTGCATGCTTATTGTTAATTGTCAAATGCTCACTTCATTGTTGAATTTGTTTATATGGCCATAGGTTAGAGGAGCAGATGCTAGGTCGCTCACAGTTTATGTTGCTTACAGAATGTGGAATTGCTAGTAAAGCCTTTGAATTTGCATCCAGTTCATGCTAAATCTATAATGGACAAGTTTGCTGCGGTTGGGATTCTTCAGGTATCTTATTGTAAATCATCCCTTTCAATTTTCAACCATTTTTGAACTCGGTATAGAAGAATGCTCTTTCAGTACTGCGAGTCGTGTCCTTTAACTTGTTTATTTGTGGCAGGGTTACCTGGATTATGTGAACAAGAAGATGAAGTTAGAGTCTGCAGAATAGGGTATTTCAAGTCAATGTAAGTGAATTCTTTTATCCAAGGCAAAAGAGCTAGATTTTATGATATTACTCCTTGTTCTCAATTCCAGAGTTCCATAAATAGTGCAGCGCCTCGTTCTCAAGCCAATGCTTGCTCTGGTTGCCTGCCAAGCCCAGGAATCATCTAGTATGAGAGTAGGTTCTTGGTAATGATTGACACAGACTTGAAAGAAGGAATCTTTATCGCCAAACAGTTTCTTGACTTTAGCATGTGATGCATATTCTTCGTGATTTTTGATTGAGAATGATGGTTATCCTTTTCTTTGGTAATCTACATTATTTGAAGAGTTAAAACTTGCAGACTGCCTCTCAGGTGTGCTGATATCGTCATTTTTCCTGGTGTCTTTATTTCTTGCAGATGATTAATTAGGTGGGAATTGGGATAGAAGGCGGTGAACTTGTGCGTACCTGTTTCTGTGGAGGAGTGAAGACCGAAAGGATGGTTCTTCGTTTTTCTTCTTACCCCCTTTTGTGCTCTTAATGTACGGAACTTTGGATGATCTACCTTGCTTACCTAGCCATACTTAACTAAGGCCACGAGGTTCTTCCTCATCTGGTTTCCTGGTTCTTTTCATATCTTGGACTTAATTTTTATTCAAAATTGAATTCAATAGATTTTATACTTGGTTTCTGTTTGATGGGCATATAGCATATAGAAGCTAGTAGCCCTTTTCTTTTCTTCCATCTCTCCTTTTCTTTTAAAAAGTTTAATGGGTTTTTAACCGCAGGAAAATAACCAATGTGAAAAATAGAGTACACAGTACACACAGAGCAGGCTAAAATATAGAGGAGAGCAGGTGAATGCTCTCCTCTCTAGTTTCAGAAATGGCCCAAAGGACTGTTTCTTTTTGGGCGGACAATATTTTTTACCATTTACAAGACAGGGCAGTTGCTCGGTGGAGCCAAGTATAGCACTAGTAAAAGATTATGCTCTCTAGTACAAGACAGGGCAGTTTCTTGCTTAACAGGATCCTAGAGACAAAATAGTTTACAAAATTATATTGTTGAATTTATTTTAAAAAAAATTATATTGTTGAATTTATTTTAAAAAAAATTATATTTACATTATTCAAAAAAATATTTTAGAAATTTGGTTCTTCAAAATAGTTTTTACTATTGAAATTGCCAGTTCGTAGACTCGGCTTTTCATAAAAAAAAAGAAGGAAACATCAATAAAGTAGGTTCGTCGGATGTTTCTTGTTTATCCCCAGAAAGCATGCTTTATCAAGTTTATAACACACTGGCAAAACTCGGTTGATGTTTAAAGATTTTGTTTAATCTAATTGAATGTTTATTTTTGCGTTTTAATTATGTTTTTTGCATAAAATTATTATTTTTTTATTTTCTTCAAATTTTTTCTTAGTATTTTTAGATTATTTGGATGTGTGAAAGATTAAAAATATTTTTGAATAAAATAAATAAATATTATTTTAAAATAAAAAATATTTTTTTTAAAAAAAAACAACTATTAATATTTTTTTTTAATGGACAACAACGGAAACCTAAATCACCATGTGTCCGTACTCAAGGATCAGGCCATTTTAAACTTTAAAACAAGCCCAGGTAACCTGTTGAAGGCTACGACGAGAGAAGACAATTTAACAAGGAAACGTCATTTTCCTAGTACCTGGAAAACCTTCCCCTGCTAACATCAACTCCCCTCTTTTTCTTCACTTAATTTTTTAATATTATTTCCTTGCCTTTAAGAAACTTTGTTTTGTTTGGTTCTCCTAACAAAGGTCTCCTCAAAAGATCCCTTCTCAGTTTTACATCGAAGTAGTAGATACTAGATAGTGTGACCAGAACCAGCGAAAGTCTCATCTCTTCTCGCACCAAAAGTTGTACGAGGAGAGAGACAGAGAGAGAGAGAGGGATCACTGTGTAAGGTTTGGTACTTTGGTAGGCCACCACACAGTGCACTTTTGTCAAAATACTATCCTACACACACTGACCTGACTGTAAAGAAACAAAAGGCAAAGGGCAGGTCTTTAATTCAAAAACTCACATAATTTTCAATTTAATTTTCTTCTCATTTCCGTCTCCCCCCCTTCTTCTCTGTACCAGCACCTGCATTTCCTCTTGCTTATTTGCAAATCTAGGGTTTTCTTTTCTTTTGTTATGGCATGGTTCAATACTATTGAGTTGTTTAGCCTTTTTGGCTTGTGTAACCTTCAAAGTTGCTCCTAATTCTGCTCTTATCATTTGTTCACAAAACAAGTTGTTTTTTGGGTCTGAGACGGAAATTTCTTGCTTGTTGAGCATCGTCTTCTTGCTAGGTTTAGTGGGCTTGGTCAATTTTAGCTAGATTTTCTTTATTCTCTCCAGTGGTTTTCTAGATTTTCTTGCAAGTCATCTTAGAAACCTTTGAGAATTCCTTTGTATCTATTTTTTTTTGAGGTTTTAGGACTAAAAGGGTTTTCATTTCCTTTCATATTTTCACCTCTTAACTTGAAAATTTGAGATTTTGTTGTTGTCTAACATTTGCACTCTTTATAAGAAAAACCCTTGTAAAACCCTTCTCTTGAAACCCTCTCTTGTTCCTGTAGTTTAGTCGCTATTTTTCACAACGTTGGGTTAAATTCAAAAGGGTGTAAAACACACACCTTCTTTAGCTACTAAATACAGAAGGAAAGAAGAATAAGTTATATCCCCCCCTCTGATCTTGTACTGCTGTGATCTTGCTCTATTTTGCTCAGTAAATGCATGGATGGAAGAGAAGCCATGTCATTTTCTAGTGGGTCATCTCCATACCATATTCATAGAGGAAGTGGGTTTCTTGGGCCCGGGTATGGATCACAACATGGGGTATCGCATGCCCCACCTGCTTTCAGATCCTTGTCAAATCCTCACCTTGCAGCTCAATCAAATCCCCGGTCTGGCTCAACTGTGCCAGCATTTTCAATAGAGCCACCAAATGTCAATTTCGGTCAAGACATTAACGTGGCCGCAACCTCTGAGGTGCAAGTTGGTGAACCAGTGAAGAAGAAGCGAGGGAGGCCCCGTAAATACGGCCTGGATGGGAAGGTTTCTCTTGGATTTTCTCCCTTGCCAAATAATCCTAAGCCATCTTCAGGGGAGGATTCTTCCACCCCAAAAAGAAATAGAGGGCGGCCGCCTGGGAGTGGAAGGAAGCAGCAATTGGCGACTCTTGGCAAGCATTTGAATTAGATTATTTTGTAGTTATATACTGTTGTAAGCTATTAGTATGTTATCGTATTGGCATTTAATGTGGTTTGATAATCAGTTAGAATGCAGGGAGTTCACACTTGCTTAATATTAGGAAGTAATGAAGTGTGGTCAATAGTGATCTTGTCATTCTATTTTCATCGAAGTTTTTGATTTGCAATGTTCTGCTTTTGTTATCATAATTTTTCTTGGACATACATGCTAAGCTTTTATCCATTTAATTGCCTTGCTTTATTCTTTCAAAGCTGTTGCCATCTGTCAATTAAATCTTTTGAATGCTTATTGTCCTAAAGCATTTTTAATTTGTCTTTGATGTCAAATTCGATTTTGATATTTGTGTTGTCTTTAATATATCTAAGGTTTGTTGGTTTCTTCCAATTTCTAAAATGTTTATAATTGATATTGCAAGGTGAATGGATGAACAGTTCTGCTGGAGTAGCTTTTTCTCCGCACGTGATCAGCATTGGAGTTGGAGAGGTATGCTATATCCTTTGTAATGTCATTTTTTCACGGACATTTGACATGTGATCAAGTTGTGAGTTCTGCTAATTTAGATCAAGATTCAGTTAGCTTGAAAGGTTTTCCTCCATGAAACACATTTTACTGGCCACATTTATGATCTCTTAAATATGAAAGATTTAGCTTGTCTTAATTTAAATGGAATTGAATGCATGAGTTTTTCTTGCATTTTGGAGGGGAGAAGTACCAGTATTAGGATAGCTGTCCTTACAAGTGAACTTGTATGGTTTTCTTCCATGAAACACGTTATGCTGGCCGCTTTTGGACTTTTTAAAATATGAAAGAATCTAGTCATAACATCACTGCAATTGAATGCATGAGGTTTTCTAGCACTTGTGGAGATGCAGAAATAAGAATATCAGGATACTTGCCCTGACATTGAAGCTTTCTTAATGTTTTTGTAAGTTTGTGTTTTGTCCAGTGTGTGAATGGTTTAGCTATTCGAAATATTTAAACAGTTTGTTGAAAACAAAAATTGCATATCAATGGAGAAACTTGATGTGTACACATCCTCATGCACAATTTCTCAATTTCATGTTGAATTGAAACCTGTTACATTGTTCCTTGTAGGATATTGTTTCAAAACTATTGTCATTTTCCCAACAGAGGCCAAGGGCTATTTGCATCTTGTCTGGCACCGGTACAGTTTCCTCAGTAACACTCCGTCAGCCAGCATCTTCTGAGTCCTCTATCACATATGAGGTTAAGGCGGTCACATATTTTTGGATATTTTTCTAGATTTAACTGTTTCCTTTGAGTAACTTAGCTTCCCTAGCTTAATTTAGATGAAAATGCTGATCTGAAAATTGGATGTTAATGTCAGTATACCAAACTTGTATTTCTCTTTTCCCGCCATAAGTTTTATAAGAATCTAACAAGTTTTCTGACTTGTTTCATAGTATAGTTGCTCTTTTCTCATCATCTAATATGTCAATGTACTGACATAATGAATTCCTTACTTATTATTGAGTTTGAGCATGTCTAGCTTCCTGATACTTTCTTATTTGCCTTGTTATTTATTATAACACTGAAGGTATAAGAGCTTGTGCAAACAATGTAACAGCTGTTAACTTGTGGATTTTTGGATCCACTAGTGAAGTAAGAACCAATAGTTGAATAACGGAATTCTAGTTGGGAGTTGAAAGCTGAAGCTTAGTAGCTGAAGGTTATGATCTATTCAAATTTTGACAAAAGCCAATAGTTGGAGTTTCCTTGAAGGTCTGGAATTTGAATATGGAACATAAATGGACATATGTTATATCTAGTAGGTTAGGTTTTAAGCAGGGTTAAGTGTCTAGTGTTGGTCATAGACTCATACTTCCACGACTTGCCTGGGATTACATGGATAGCAAATGGTGTATGGGCAAGGATTCTAAATTTGTTTTGAGGAACTAATTCATTGGTTTCAAATTACTGAAATATCAATTAATGTGCCACCTAAGTGCAGATAACAAAACCAATTTTGATTATCATTTGTCTTAAACTCTGGGCATAATCATATATCGGCGTTGACAAAGACAAGAGTGCATACCTGGCATGAACATTCTGGACCAGTGATTAACTGTTACTTTGAACTTTAGGTGCAAGGTTCCAAAATCCAGACGAAAGAGCAAGCATTTGTCACTTTCTGGTAATGCATCCAGAGATAGGATGGTCATTCTTGGCTTCAATGTTATTTATTTTGTGGTAGCTCTTGCATGTTTAGCCACATTAACTAAACTTGTTCAGCAAGTTCCAGGGGTAGCAATCACTTCTTTACTTTCTTTGAAAAATAAGGATGTGCTTTTTGATGTCCATGTCATAGTGGATTAAAGAGGCACCAGAGTTTTGGCAGATTTAATGTAAAATAAGAGCTTTTGAAGGTGGTCATTTGAAGTATTGCTATATGTTTGGCCACACTGAATTGTTTAGTGAGTTAGAGTGCTGAAAGCACCTTTTGTAGTGGATTGAAGCCAGTGGGGAGTATTGTGGTTTAATAGGGAAAAAAGTTGCCAACTCAAGATGGATCAATCTGAAAATGCATTTGGTCAAGTAATTTTTCTTGATCTATCATAGTGATGAAAAATGAGCTCCATTGCGTGCAAGCTGCATGATTGTGAACCTAACAAAATGTGTATTGTTGGATTTGGATTGGTCATTTTTGCCTTTTGCTTTTGCTTAGTTACTTTTTAATTGTTTTATCCATGTTTTTAGCAGCAAGAAGGAACTCATATAGAATATTTAACTTTTGTAGGGCCATTTTGAGATATTATGTTTGTCAGGCTCTTACTTGGTTGCTGAAGATGGTGGGCCTCACAATAGAACTGGTGGTATAAGTGCTTCTCTTTCTAGTCCTGATGGACATGTCATTGGTGGTGCACTTGCAATGCTTATTGCTGCTAGCCCAGTTCAGGTAATTTCTGATGCCTTGACTTGTGTTTTACCTTACATTGGTCATTCTGTGATGATGCTAACTTTCTTAGAATCTTTAATATTTACTGATAGTCCATATCCTCTTTATGATGAGTGCCATGTGCTAAAAATTGTAAAATTTCCTCAATGTTCAAATCTGTTTTAATAGCAATTCAGATCTTCAGTTTATGGAAAGCAGCCAGAATCATGAACATCACACTCAATATATGCTATAGAATGGCATGCAAAATTCATGGGTTCGTCTTTTGCATATATGTGAAGTGTGCATCATTGTTTGGGATGTGCAATACTTGATTCACAATGGATGGTTGTCCTTGTGGGTGGTCACAGTGCATATAGAGAGTGCTTACTTTATGATATACAATAGCAATTGTGTATTGGATTATTTTATTTGATGCTTAACTTGGTAAAAACAGAATGGTTTGAGCAACTAGAATTTGGCATTGAGCTTCTTGCTGTTGGATTATTCTTTTGATTACCAGTAAATATATATCCCTTTTGGTATTGTGTAGCCCAGCTTATTAGTCTAGCGGTGGGGTCATAGTAAAATGATAAATGACTCTTTGATTGCTGCAGGTGGTGGTCTGTAGTTTTGTTTATGGTGTTTCTAAGGATAAACAAGCCAGCCATCCCCAAAACGAAAAAGATGCCACATCTTGGCCTGATGATAATTTAGATAACTTGAAATCAGTCACCCCTGTTAGCATGCCTCAAGGTTTCACTCCCTCTCCGATGAGCAGTTGGCCTGGACCACGACCAGTTGATATGAGAAACCCCCACACTGATATTGACTTGACGCGAGGATGACTGTTTGCTGCAACACACATGGCCATTTTGTAGATCTATGTATCCAATCCTGTGATAATTATGAACTCAATTCTCCCCACTAGAGGGCATTGTGTTTGTGCTAACGTAGTTTGTACAAGAAGTCATCATTTAACCTTTTCAAGTGACACTGTAAACTTGTCAAGATTTCCAGGTAAACATTAATCTCCAGCAGAAAGAAATCGCCGTTTCAAGCAGATGATGAATGCTATTCTTTGGACCTTAGGTTGTTTCTAGTGTAACAGCCTTGACAGGAGTTTGCTTGCAAGCATTACCCAGATTCTTAGTGGAGGAAACCTAGATGTTGCTTGAGCACGACACAATTTTTGATGGAACCATTGGATTTTGTCAATCACTGAGAAAACACCAGTTCAAGTGTAAAAATGATCTGACTTGTTCTGTTGGGTTTCCAGACATGGCCTCGGTTTTTTGAGGGAGATGAGCTAATAGAATGCTATTAAATACTGGGTTGTGATAGTGAACATGATTACCAACCACCCTGCCTAAATAAGCATTAATTACAAGGACAAGGAATGGGGATGGCCGGGTATCACCTGGTCTGATGGTTGATTTCCAGTTGTTTTCTTTCTTGTGCTCAGCAATAATCTTTCCCCCCTGCAAGACAAAGTTGTTTTGTTTCGAGCTGCTCACTTCTGGTTGGGAAGAACCCAGTTCATAAGCCTGTTCCGTTGGGACATGCAGGAAATGCACAACAGTAGTGCACCAAAGTGTGAAGCACTAAGAAAACTGTCATGGTACTTTTTGAGCTAAAGTCAATTTTACACTTTTAAAGATCATAAAAATGAACTAAAAGAGTGAACACTGTGAAGGGTATCCAACAGAAAACTCGGCATCAATGCTCATAACATAAAAAAAATATTAACAGGATCTTGTTATTTCAGTAGTATCCAAATCCAAACTAACTCACAGCATCCAAAATCTCGGTAATAAAAGATCTCAAACCAAGAAAGAACATGTATACAGCATGATCTCACAACACCTATGTCTCATACTTGTCATATTCTGCTAGACATATTTAACAGGTTTCAATAAAAATAGCACAGAGCAACTGGAATCCTTGTGCTTCCATTCTTCTATGATCTTGAATTCTTTATACCCATCAAATCATGAGATCTCCAGAAGTTGCTTTATGTCACGCTGCAATAACATCAAAAGGCTTGAGATTTCCCACAATATACCAACAGAAACCAGCATAACTTAGATAAACTAGAGATTCAAGCACGTTTCCTAAAATGATTTTATTCTGTTACCTCAAGACTAAGAGGTGAAGTTGTGGGGTAGTAACGATCAACAACTTGGCCATCCTTGTTGACAAGGAACTTGGCGAAGTTCCACTGAATATCATCACCAAAAATTCCCCATTTCCCCAACTTCAAGAACTTGTACAGTGGAGAAGCATTCTCACCGTTCACATCAATCTAAAGGACAAACGTGGGAGAAAGATTAGAATACTATTTTTCACACATCACATTAAAATTAGAATTTCAATCTTTTAGATGCTAAATAAACAGCCAAACTCCTGCACACAGAGCCAGACTTTGGTAAAATCTAAAAGTATAACAGTTGTTAATGCAACAAGATCGGAGCCATTTTGACTTTTATATGAGCAAGCATACAATTGAAATGGATTAAAAGAACACCAGGAAACATGGCAATTAGCATATGTGCTTCCATTTGGCAACTAAGCAAACCTCTCTACAAAAACCTTCCCATAGATACTGTAAAAAATTAGCAGGGGAAGAGGAAGGCTATTTGTTTGAACTCTAAAAGCCACACAACTCATGGTCATTCTACTCTGTGAGAGAAGCAGATTTGGGTATTAAAATGGGAGGGGGGGGGAGGGGAGCAAGTCTTCTAAAATTTGAACAAATGAATTAAGAAAGCAGTCCTATTTGAGTCAACTTCCATGCAACTAGCATTTACCTTGTCAAAGATGGGAAATTCTGATTTGAAGCGAGTGCAGACAAAGTCTGTGATCTGATCATTAGTTCCTGGTTCCTCCTCACCAAACTGATTGCATGGAAATGCCAGTATTTCCAGTCCTGCACTAAGACATCAAGACCTCGATGTCATATAGAAAAGTATAAGTAAAACAAGAACTGAATTCAAGTAGCAGACACTGAACATACCCAAAGATATGAAGGTGCAAAGGGCATATAATTCACATGCAAGAAAAAATGATGCTTTGAGAATACCATTCTCATGCATGCAAATGCTTTTGACATAATGTAAAGTCAGGGGCTTAAGAAATAAAATGCAAGCTTAAGTCGCTAACCTTGATCTTTGTACCTCTCATATAATTGATTAAATTCAGTGTAATTTGAGTTGGTCATCCCACTGTATAATCAACCAACATGAAGCAAAACCAAAAAATAAGGACCTAAATTGACCGCTAAATTATATTAACAAGGGCTAAAGAATACCAAGAGTATAACCTCGAAATAACAAAATTCGAAGTTCAATCTTTCCATTGAAAAGATAATAAAAAGAAAGTAACATGGGAAGTTGGGAAACTACCATTTCGAAGCAACATTAACAATTAGCAACACTTTTCCCTTGAAAATGCTAAGATCGACATCATTTCCCGTAGCATCCTGCAATGAAACACAACAAAGCAAAGCAGCCCATATCAGTACTTGGACTAAATTGTGGTTTAAGGAATAAAAATGTATCCTTTTTGTTTATAGTTGCGAACCTACATCGAAAGAATTTGCACTACAAGTAGCTAAACTCGAAGAAATAATAAAAGCATTTAATTAATTGATTAAAAAGGTTCAAGATTAAAAAGGAACTTCAAAATTGGGCCAAGAAACTACTACTCACTAACCCTGATAGTGAAGTCATGGACTGATTCTGGGTTCTTTGAGGTTTGGGTTGCCATTGAAGAAGCTAAAGAGGCAGAGAGAGGATCAAGTGAAGAAGCAGTAAGAGAGTAAAACAGCTAAAGCGAAACTAAGAGAACTGAGATCGAATCATCGACAGCTGTTTAGAGTTTTGACTTTTGCAGATTGTGTTCTCGCATCGCACGTGTCTGCCTGCCCATCATACTGTAAGCTTTGGGGATGTACATGTGACCGAACATATCCACACGTGAGAATTCCAAGCAGTGGATTGATAGTTTTTTAAAGTGTTTTTATGTTGAAATATATTAGAATGATATTTTTTTATTTTTTAAAAATTTTTTTTTAGATAAATACATAAAAAAATTTAAAAACACCAAAACATATTATTTTTAATCCTCTCTTTTTTCCCTTGACAACAATAGAAGAGATCCTCTAAATTTCTAGCAGCAAAACAAATGATTGGACTACTATTAGGCACCGTTCAAATACCAAAACCTCAAAATCAGCATCGAGCGAGCATCTTTATTGAGAAAGACTAGGGGAAAAACAAAAACACATAGAAAAAGACAGCAAGAAATTACCGTAACAGTGAAATCATGAACTGATTGAGGACTGGATTGGCTAGCCATTGAATGATTGAATCTCAAATAACCCAATAAAGGCCTCGAACGCTCTGTTCTGAGCGACAGGGAAATCAAAGAAACTGGTGACTTATGCAAAGAAGGTAAAAGGGCTTGCCTGGAATTGAAAGATAGGTGCTTTGATAATAAAAACTGATGCAAATGTTGAGAGTTTCATGAGAGGGAGAGAGAGATCGAACGCGGGAGCAAGAACAGAGCATTTAGAATTTAAAGGAAAGAGAAATGGGGCCCGAGATAGATGGTCAACCTTTTGGATTTTGGATGCTATGGATACACGTTGTGGATGGATGTGAGAGGCCTATCAATATCATCATCCCCCCAGGAACTGGAGCCCAGATTCTTCAGCCCAGCCCCACCTAAGTGATAGAAGGCCTGATCCATATGGTTCCTTCCAAACAGTGGATTTTTGCAAGAGAATTGTTAAAATAACGTTTTTTTATTATTATTTTTTTTTATTAATTTAGTGAAGTAGCAAAACTTATACATATGAAGAAATGTGACAATCAAATTTGTCACTGTTGCTCGGAGTAACCGATAGATATTTAAAGAATGTAATAATAGTTATTTTTTTATTTGAAAACACATCAAATTAATCTATATTTTTTTTGTTTTTTAAAAAATTATTTTTTAATATCAGCATATTAAAAAATAATTTAAATATAAAGTCAAAATTTAATAAAAACCAAATTACTCTTAACAATCTTGACAGTAGATTTTGTCAAGATGGGACCAGCTGCGGCTAAAATTAGGGTTATCAATACCGTTTTGTGCCATTAAAAAAATCAAGATAAAACGACGTCTTTTAGTCTCGGTTTTAATTCCGGCCCGTTCCGAAAATACCGGCCGGAACATCTCGGTACCGTTCCGGCCTTAAAATCCTCTTTATTTTAATTAACTTGTAATTATGTTTCTATTTTTGAGATTATATTTCTAATTTGGAGATTATGTTTGTTTGACTTTGTGTTTATATTGTATAATTTAAAATTAATTTATCTTAAATTTTAATTATGTTTGTTAAATTAATATTTTAATTTTTTTCATATATATTTATAATTAATTATATATGAAATAATATAACTTCAAAATAATACTCCAAAATACATCCGAAACCAAAATGTTTCATACCAATAAAAAAACCAGAGCAGTATTGAGAATCTTATCTAAAATTCCACTACCGCAATCATCAGGCCACAACGGCGGGTACTCGTGCTCCAAGTCCAACAGCATCGAAAGAGATCACAAAAATACAGATATTTTTTGAAATATTATTTTCAATATTAAAATTATTATAACAAATAAAAAACTCCTTTTCTATTTGCTTTTGCATCATTTTTTTAATAAATTAAATTCATCTAGAATAAAAATCAAACCAATACTCTTGAAGAACTTATTTAACCCTCAAAAACACCTGCAAGAATGCCTAATCTCTCTCGTCAGCCAGCAGGCACAGAAGGATACAACCGCTCACCAGGAAGCATTCTTCTTTGCAAGATGCCACATTCCGATCGGAAGAGGAGACAGGCACAGCAATAAAGTTGAAATAGAACTTTGAAAGATACAGTCCGTGGAGAAGATTTCAACGACTGATGCTAGAACTCGAACAAACAGATTGGAAACTACATTCTCAAAATTAATCATAATAACGCGTCTTGCGATCCTTACAGAAGTGAAAAAGACCAGATAAATACATCCACAGCATAATGTTTATTCATAGCAGCGCTGCGTCCTCGTTTATTTCTTCAATAGGCAATTGAGCAACCATGCCTTGAACAGTTATGCAATCCCCAGGAGTTTCTTGACATTTTTCTGCAGAGTAACATTGACCAGGATCATATCAGTTACGAAATTAGACATCCGAAAACAAATGTCGTAGCTGGATACGAGGAATGCATGGCGGAACCAGATCTTACCTCAATGCTAAGAGGGGAAGTAGTGGGAGCATATCGATCCACAACTTTGCCATCTTTATCCACCAGGAACTTGGAAAAGTTCCATTTGATGCTGTCCCCAAAAACTCCACCCTTGCTAGACTTCAAGAACTTGTAAATTGGAGCAGAATTCTTACCATTCACGTCAACCTGTACCAAGACATACATTATTAACCTGAAGATCAACATTAATTGACTCCTCTCCTCATGAAACTAAATAATAAGCTTGTGTAAGAAGACTTCAATTATTGAATGTTCATCAAAAACTCAGCATGCAATGGTGGGAAAGTTTTTGGCAGTCATGCGAGAAAGAAAAGTTAATTTTAAATTAAGAAATCCATTTCATCAGGCTGTAAAATCTCGGAGTTAACATACCTTATCAAATATGGGATACTCAGCCTTAAAGCGAGTACAAGCAAACTCCATTATTTGTTCATTGCTCCCTGGCTCCTGAGATCCAAACTGATTGCATGGAAAAGCCAGAATCTCCAAACCTGCATCAGCACAAAGGCAAAGTGATGAGAAAAAAGAACCGGCATTACAGCAAGATGGCAATGACTTGCAAGGTTTAGCCATGCCAATCACTTAGATATCAAGTTGAACTTCGCAAAACGATTAGGGCAAACCCATGTAGCAGCCCAGAAGGGATTCATATATTCCTAGAGCAGAAGCTAACTCATGAAAAAAAAAGCCACATACAAGTCAATAAACATTGAAGTGCCACAACATAAAACATAAAATATAATAGACGCTAACCTTGATCCCTGTATTTTTCATATAGCTGGGTCAACTCCGTGTAGTTTGAATTGGTCAAGCCACTGCACCAAAATTGAAGGTTAGAGAAGTATACTGTTTAAGAGATGATTAGAAGGATCCTCCTTCAATTGAAGGGGTTCTTCACCCTTATTTCCCAACTTATGAGTTCACTTCGCGTTCTGTGATTTCAACAAAGTGAGGAGTGAACCCACTGACAAACACCTGTGGCACACTAATTATTAGCCCGGGGAGTTCGATTGGAACTGGGTCGTAGAGCATTGTGTTACAACATAGTTATCGTTAAAGATATGGACATCTCTTTAATAAAACCCACAAAACCCCCTCAGTCTCTTCCCATCGAGGACAAATGAAAAGGGAAGAAACGAATTACCATTGTGAAGCAACATTAACAATCAAGAGGACCTTCCCCCTGTAAATGCTGAGGTCAACATCATTTTCCCTAGCATCCTGCAGTCAAGAGAGAGCCGAGGCATTATATATAGATATATAAATGTAGAGCCCAAAGGAATCATAGATTCATACATTAGATGGTTCAGTGGTAGCAGAGAAACAGTCATTAAGCCGCACATGCACAGATTGAAATGTTCAAACGATTAAAATATTAAAAGACAAACTCCATAATTTTTAACAGAAATTATGCTACTTCGTACCACCTCGACAACCTTTAAAAATAAGACCTTCCTTTCATAAAAAGACCATTTTAATCCTCTCTTTTTTTCCCCTTAACAACAGTTGAAGAGATCCTCTAAATTTCTAGCAGCAAAACAAATGATTAGACTACTACTAGGCACCGTTCAAATACGAAAACCTCACAATCAGCATCGAGCGAGCAGCTTTATTGAGAAAGACTAGGAGAAAAACAAAAACCAATAAAAAAGACAGAAAGAAATTACCTTAACAGTGAAATCATGAACTGATTGAGGACTGGATTGGCTAGCCATTGAATGATTGAATCTCAAATAACCCAATAAAGGCCTCGAATACTCTGTTCTGAGCGACAGGGAAATCAAAGAAACTGGTGAATTATGCAAAGAAGGTAAAAGGGCTTGGCTGGAATTGAAAGGTAAGTGCTTTGATAATAAAAATGATGCAAAGTTGAGAGTTTTATGAGATAGATAGAGAGATCGAATACGGGAGCTAGAACAGAGCATTTATAATTTAAAGGAAAGAGAAATGGGGCCAGATAGTTTGATAGCAAACACAGAGGATGCTATGGATACACGTTGTGGATGGATATGGATACACGTGGATGAAGTTAGGACGTGTTTGAACTTTGAAGTTGAAATTAAGGTTATTGGACGGTCAGGATTGTTGTTGCATGGCGGCGTGAAACCGAATATGCGGTGTCAAAAGGTCTTCGAAGATGACTCTGTGTTCAGACGAGACAAGGCCATGGCTTTCGCTTGACAGCTACCTTTTTCTGGATGGCTAGGCTACAACGCAGTTTTTTCAAGGCAGGCTGGCTTGCTTGGAGAGGAAGAAGCAGCGAGGAATTGATGCTGTGACATTTTTTTTCAATAAATAAAATGACAAATATAAAATTGAAGTTATAAAATGACATTTTTTCAAAAGTACAAATACAATTTAGAAACAAAGTTTAAATGAAATATTTTCAAATTTAAAGGTGAAAATTGATATATAAACATTATTTATTTTTTCTATGGTCACAAAACGAAAATGGTTGTTAATTTTATGTATGGGAAAACTATAAAAACTATAAATAAAATACATGTACATCTTAAAAATACATGTTTAAGGATAGGAGAGGAAGAACCTGCTTGATATTACTATCATAATTGCTTTTATAAAGTGTTTTTTTTTGTTGGTAAATATAATAAAATAATTTTTATTTTATTTTTAAAAATTTATTTTTGATATCAAACCATCAAAAAAATACAAAAAAAATTAGAAATGCCATGAAAGATCGAAGGAAAAAACTCCTTTGGTGGACAGATATAAAAAATTATATATGAGCAAGCGGATCTCATCCAGGTCTTGGATGACAGCACAGCATTTCCAAATCAGATTCCCTGATGAAAGAATGGTGTCTAAAATTTAAAATTTGTAAAATTGGTATCATATTCAATAATTTTTAAAAAGAAAAAACCACGGCAGCCCCTGCTGATATGAACTTCATTGCATTCTGCTAACCCTCTCAAGCAGGGTGTTCACTGATATGGAGAACGCATCCTGAAACTTCTCAAACCGAGAACTTGCATCACCATACACCAACCCTGGTAGAAGCTCATACACTATGAACCTCCTCATTTCGTCTCTTTCTCCTGCAGAGATGCCGCTCAGCCTCCCCACCACATCCACCTTCATCTGCCTCACCTCTTCTTGATCTATAAACACTGAATATTTACGGTGGTCCTCCGGCAAATGCCATGGATACTGGTAGTAAGCGGTGAAGGGATCGAAAAGTACTGGTATGCATCCTGAAACGAGTGAATCAAATACTGATTTTCTTGTCGGGCTATCACCGGGAGGCTGTAAGCAGAATTCAGAATCCATAAACAGCTCCGTGACCGTTTCAGGCTGATTACATCCGCCTGATTTACAATCCAGAAACCGGCATTTATCACTGCTTGTTGAGGTGCACTGGTTGATCAGTACCGACCTTATACTCTCGGGCTGATTAGGCCGCTCTGCTCCGGCGAAACTGACGAGGCTCTTTCGAGTTGTTCCGATAATCTTTTGCTGCCACGCAACGATATCATCATCTGAATGAGGGATGGAAGAAGGTAGGATGCGGAATTGCGATGTCGTTGACCTCCCATGGTTGTCGTTCGATCAAGAGCTTTACTGGGTTCTGCATTTGCTCAAGCTCAAGAAATCTAGTCCCCCATGAAGTATAACTCCTCCTCCTGAAATCCCATGAAATTTTTCCCAGCACAAACACATGATCCGAGCCAGAATTTTGAGCCCAGGGTTTTCTATGCTCGAGCCACTTCATCAGGTCCATTGCCAGAGTGTCTTTAACATCA
The DNA here is from genome assembly GCA_029228465.1 of Salix viminalis. Classification (NCBI taxonomy): domain Eukaryota; kingdom Viridiplantae; phylum Streptophyta; class Magnoliopsida; order Malpighiales; family Salicaceae; genus Salix; species Salix viminalis. The sequence goes on from CM055426.1 coordinate 5,625,148, forward strand.
ACAGAGACATTCTTGAAATGCCACCTCAGGATGTCTAGACCACCATAGTAGGGGACGTAAAAGAGCTTGGCTTCACTTTCATTTGTAAACCCTACATGGATGGCTCAGAATTCTTGAATGGAATATCGGCTCGAGCGAGTACTGATGAGTGTGATACCAGCCCTTTCCGAGGCTTGCTAATGGCTCCCCCAGCGCGTCGTTATTGAAATATTCGCAAAAATTAGTCCACGGCATCATATCTTCACATTGACCAATCAGGTCCTTGTTGAATTTTGATGGAAGATCATAAACAAACACCCCCCTTCCTTCACAGGAAGCATGGTTTGTGCTGGACATCCACGATCGATGCAGCTGTAGCTGCTCCTTCACAGCCTTCTTGGCAATGGCAATCTCCTCGTTCCTGTTTTTGTCTGCCCCGTCTATCTCGGTTCGAATCGAGTCCTTCCTGAAAATATCGACATCTTTGATATTGCCAATGGTGCTAGAACTAGGAGCATTGACGATCTCTTTGTCATCTGTAACACTGCTGTTGGTGCTAGGACTGGCATCGATATTTTCGATTTTTCTAGTGAGACTATTGTTGGTAAGTGGAATTGGGATTTCAAAATTGGGTTGAGTACCTGCGGATAGGCAGTAAAGATTGTTGAGCTTCCGCGAGGAAACACAGATATGAACAATCTTGCCAGAGATAATGGTACTGGAGGAGGACCACAGGTACACGAGAATCAAAAGAAGAATGCCAAGGGGGATTCGAGACAGGATTTTGAAAAGGAAAGCACTGCAGGAACAATGCTGCTTCGTTTCTGAATTTTTGGATGATTTAGGTTTCCTTCTGTTCATGGAAACAGCCATTTTTCGGAAAGAATGTTTGCTGATCCAAGGCTTTGATTTTGGTTTTCTACTAGGGGAGGTTGCAGCATCTCGACGACAATTATGCTCTGGTTTCTTATCTTGGTTGCACGTATATGGTAAGTGCCTTACTTGTATGCACGTTACAGCACATTGCCGTCCATAATTTCAGCACTGCTACATAAGATTATTAGATTACATGCACCATGGTTGACCTAAATCCTGATGTGGATGCCTCTTGTCAAACCTGATCCCTCTGCCTTTTTTTTTAAATGATTGAAAGTTTTTTTTTTAAAAAAAATATTTTCTTAGGTCAAACAATAAGCACGTAACATCCATGAACATATGCTGGAGCGGTGATAATAAAGAATGAGAGAGTCTGAATTCATAAGTAATGTCCTACTATCCCTAAACATCTTCGTGCGTGTAGTACATCAGACAGTCTCATACAGAATTGAGAACCTAGATTTGTTCAGGAGGGAGAAAGGGAAAAAAAATAAACCAGAAATTGACAAAGAAGCAACCTATAGAACTTCGACAGAGTTTATGCTCTAATCAAATTCTATTTAACAACTTCTCATGCTACTTCTGTGTGGCCCACACATGCCAGATACAAATTATTCGCAGTCTACTTCAGCGATTACAGCTTTCATGGTTAATCCATTGTGAACGAGAACTGCAAGGGAAACAATACAAAGAGCTAGAGTGAAGCACTTACAAATTCTAACGTGTAAGTGCGACCATCCAATTCCCAATTCACAGCATGCTATCCGTCCGAGCAGGAAGCCGGCGAAAGAAGTTTATGGGCACAGATGGTGTCCTGTAGCGAAATCTTGGATGCCTCATCATGTAGAAGCCAGCCAAAGCTGTTATGACCTGAAATGGTGTCACAAATAAAACCAGAGCAGTTACGAGGCAGAATATAACAAAGATGGCAGTGGCGCGTGGATCACGCCAGCTTAACAGTGCCTGAAATCTCTCTCCTTGGGTTGCTATATCCCCCACAACTGTTTGAATCCTTCCAGCAACACTTCGTAACCTATCATACCTCATTCTGACCAGCTCAGGGCTCCTGCTTGTTGGGAATGTATCAAACTCCTCATCAAGCTCATCAGGATGCACTACCTCAGCTTGTGAAATCTTTGTGTTCATATGGGGAGGGTACCTTGGTCGATATCGGTAATTCCAAATGCCTATCAGAAACATGTAAAGAAAAACTGTGGGCAGAATAAGTTCTGGGAAGCAAGCAAGCATGAGATAGAGCACATGAACAAGCACGGTAGTGATAGGGTTCTTCCACATGCAAATATCCCCAAACCACTTTCCAGCTGCAAAAAACCCTGACAAAATTGTCATTAATCGAAAGAAATTTGCCTTGCTTCGGCGCATACTCCAAAGGTGTGCATCCACATCTGACATGTACTCCACCACTTCCTTCCTAAGAGGAGGTTCTGCCCGACCTAATCGTAACGCCACTATATTGACAGCTTGGTGGCGAAGCATATCTAGTTGCATCACATTAAAAGGCCTGACATAGTGCATTTTGGGTAGAAGTGGTCGTGAGTACTGATAAAGCATGTTCGCAAAAGATAAGCATGTAAATCTGATTGCCAAATGTAATTCCCCCATCTTCTTAACTCCGGTAGGATGAAGAACCAACAAGGGATAAGAGTGCGTGTAAACACGCCCAGTTTCGAGTGTGGAGATGCGAATCCGAACCTTCCCGATCTTTAGATCCTTTCCACTTGAACCTTTTTCCCCAAGCTGATTGTTGTCAAAAACACCAACTGTAAGAACTGTAGCTGGATCAAAAACTTCCCACGTGTACTGCTCATTGTATTTGGGAGACAGGTTGTCAATAAGGGTGCGTGTCCGGACCCATTTGTGACCATACTTTGCAACACAGTATGTATCCGATGTACCCCTCCCATCTCGTGTTTTCATAGGATGGAGTCCTACAGCATTTAAGATGCCAAGCTCCAGTATCCCAATAGGAGGCCTCCAAAGCTGTTTTGCTGTAGGACGAAGATCACTGCTGTAATGAGTTGACTCGTCAAGAACATGGTATCCTCCATCTAAGCAGACTCGAAGATGGATACGGCTAGAGAACTTATCTTTCTTCAGCTGATCTACATCTACAGCAACTGGCTTTTCCAGGTTAAACCAACGAGAATGAATTATCCTATCGTCAGCACGCTTCTCCACAGAGCTCAATGGGATGATGACCCTTCCAATTATCTCATCTTTTCCAGGACCAACACGATCCTCAACTGAAAGAACCAGGTGGTCTTCAAAGGGTTCAGCAGCAACAAATAAAAGGTCCTCATTCCATAAGGCACCAAAAGTCCGAGCCTGATATGTCTTTGTTTTCAAAACTTGGTTTCCTATCTGTACCTTAGCATACACTTCAGGGAAACGGTTCTTCTCTGATGGGACCAAGTCTTGTGCCTCAACAACGTTAACACGTACATACCACAACCTTGGTGCATGATAGACCTTTGAACGTATCACAGTGGAGGAAGCCGGTGTGCTATCTACAGGGGTAGCTGCATCAGAATGCCAGGCATCAGGAAAGGCCTCGTCTGCTTGGGTTCCAATCCATACTGCAACCATCAGCTCGCCCTTTATCTTCTCCCCCTTCTTGTCCTCAAGCCGATACCACTCTGGAGCTAGAGGACTATCTGGTGGGACTCGCAATGGAACCTCATTAATATCAAACCTTGTGACACCCACAAAGTCATCTTTAACAAGATCCTTGTCCTTGATCACAACCTCTAAAACAGAAGCTTGCATCCGTTCCCTTGAAAAAGCAAACACCTGATTCCACTCTGGATTTTGCTTTTTGTCAAAGTGCTTTGTGATTCCTCTGTAGTTTCCAATTCTAACCTCAACAAATGGATCAAGACTTCCTGTAATATCCATGGCAGGAAGATCACGAGCTTTAACAACTCTCACGTACAGAAAGTACATCCGTTCAACAAGATCATAGGTGCTTGCAGTCTTGTCTCCATGAATAACCCGCCCCTCCAACAACTCTTCCCCCACCAAGAAAGGGACTTGTCTCTTTAAGGGCATAGTCAACAGGTTGTGATGATGATGCAGAGTACATGCGAACTAACTTTGGAGCCTGTGTTTCTGAAGCTTTCATCTCGTCAGCCACGTACTTTGGTACATGATGGCTAATTGCGGGAGCAGAAGAATGATTCTGATGCTGATGTTGCTGGTGATTTGGGTTAGGAAGATGATGAAAGGTGTGTCTCTCAGCAATTTTATGAGATACAGTTTCTGTCATAGAGTGGACCATTGGAGCCTCGGCATGTGTTAAGCCTGGATCCTTAGTTGACAAAGATTCAACTGCAGGAAGCGGAGTAGAGGATTTGATGGATGCATCATCAGTAATATAAACTTTCAGGCCAAGCTCTCCTCTCACATGTGAGAAAATTCCACGCTTTTCCAGAGGGTAGTGTAACACAACAGCATCAGAGTGCAGCACAAATGAGTTCCCAGTGAGGCAAACCTTACCAAGGAAGGACCGGGAATTGGTAGCTCTGACGTTACTGTAAACATGGGCATCAAGAGTGAGATAGTGGAGGTTGGAAGGGTCAGAGACATTGAAGTAGAAACTCTCATTCCACACAGGATTGAGATCCTTTTCTTTGATAGTCGTGCGGAACTTCTGGCCATCAAAGCAGAGCTCTACAAAGGCACTGGATGAACCGTGCTCGTCTTTGGGCAAAAGATTGTGGGCACTAACCACTTCTACCGCTAGCTTAATGTTGCTCATCATGATGTAGAAGCAGCTAGCCTCTTTTAGCAAATATTATGAACTACTGGACTATAGGTACCTGCAGTGCAGAAAACAACAACAATTGTGTTTTAAGAAACTGTTGCAAATATCAACAAAGAAGAGATGTAATTTAGAAGCAATGCACAGAAGAATGAAAACATCAAATGAACATAAGAGGGCTAGCCGTGTAAAAAAGGGTGCAAGTCAATAATCACGATGTGATATGACTGAAGCTGAACTTTGTAGATCTCATTGGAATGAATAATAGTTTATGAATTTTGATTAAATGATTGAATGGACTAGTGCATTTGAATTGTATAGCTAACAGAAGAACTCGCACAAAACTGGTTTCGTTAAAATGGATTCTTACAAAACCAAATTAAAACAGAGAGAAACATGAATCTGCTAGCCAACCAATGACTTGGTAAATATTGCTACAGTAATGGCTATCCCTCTCCGGCAGCTCAGTTCACAGCAGAGCTGGTATGTGTGTGTCTGTGTGTGAATCAAGAAGAAAGAAAACCAACTCCAGTCATTCATAAAATCCCAATGACTAACAGCAATTCTAATATGTAACAGCTTTGTGTACATCCAGGAGAATCAATCATGAAAGCACAGAAAGAATTTCATCAAATTGCTTCAACATGCTTTATTAATTCCACCATTACTCCTAAACATTCATAAAAAGAAACAGCACAGATTATTAACTCAGAATACCGCTAATTTGCCATGAACTCGAACCTTAAAGAAGCACAAATAAAGTGGATGAAGCAGACACCACCAGAGTACTTTATATCTTTTGAGAAAATCACCAACTCAATTTATGTAATGTTATTTTTTTCTTCTAGCAGCCCATTAGTTAGTTAACTTGAAATGCTGAAATTGGATGAAATCAAAGGAACTATAGTCGAAAAGGCAGACAGGTCAAATACTTTGATTAAATCGATGCATGTGATAGACTCCCTCCTGAAAAGATCTAAACACATGCAAGCAAGCAAATAAATAAATAATCAAAACAAGTACTACATGGCATGGCATACAAGCTAACTACATAAATATATGATCAGTCCACTATTTGAAGTTAAAGATCCTAAAAGCACGCTCAAGACACGTGACCTTTTTTTTTCAATTCCATTTAATAATAATAGTAATAGTAATAGTAATAGTAATAGTAATAATACTTTGAGGAAATCACAAAAATAGAAGCGATGAGGCTTTTCTCTGTGAATGATACTTTTGTTCCCTAGCTAACAAAAAGAAGGAAAAGAAAATTGATTAAAAAAAATTCAAAATCGTTTACAGGAGAGCAAAAATCAAATAAATGTGATCAGATCAAACTGAACCGCATGACTCAATAAATAACGTTCTATTTTCTCGGCAACCAAACAGAAGTTGAAACATCAGAGAAAGAGGTACAGAATCAAATGCACATATCATTTTTCATTTAAAAAGAAAAATGCAAGCCAGAGTTTGCTTCCTGGAGCTAATTTTTCAACAAAAAAAAAACAATAAAACAGTAAGAAAAAGAAACTGAGAAAGGAAAAGCTTCACCTTCTTTAAACACACTCGGTATCGTCACTGAAAAGAACGAAAACTATAGATGGCAAACATTTTCAAGCAATCATGAAGGTGCTTGCAGCTGCATTTAAGTTGCCGTCCATGAAATAAAATGAGAGATAAATGCGGGTCTTGTTGCTTGGCACGAGAAACTAGGACGGAGAGAGAGAGAGGCAGTACAGTTTCAGAGAGAAAGAGACTATATTAATTAATTGCTACGCTGTGTGTGTGTCTCTTTGCTGGTGCAGCAAGAAAGACTCTTCTATTTTTAAGTTTTCCCGGTATTTTTCAGAGAAATAACCCGCTGTTGGGGATTTCATTTTTGCTGCCATGCGCTCGTTTCTTTCTTTCTTTTCTTTTTCAGTGGTCCCGTTGGTACTGTAACTAACTAATTTGAATTTAGCTGTGTGCGCCCATTGATAAAATGCCAAGGGTCTCGCTGAGACTTGTTTTTTAACGATTTTAAAAATAATATCCTCTGATATCAACTGAAATTTTTATATCTGTTCGAAAAATCAAAAAATGAAACTAACTTTTTTAATCACTTTACTTTAATTATCCTCGCTTTAAAACACCTTTGTGTTTTTAATTTGAAAAAAATTATCAAATTAATTTTTTTAATAATTTTAATATATTAATATTAAAATTAATTTTAAAAAATATATATATTATACACCTCAATATCAACCAACAATTTGTGTATATATATATATATATATATATACACACACACACACTCTATAGAGTTTTTTAGTAAAAATAAAATATAAATACAAGGATTTCACGTTAACCTAATTTATTAAAGCTTAAAGAAATAAAATACAAGGCCAATCTTTTTAATCAATTTAACCCTCTTGATTCTAAAGATGCTTCTTTTTTTTTATCTGTTTGAGTGTTTTAAAAGTGATTTTGAAAAATAAATATAGAAAAATTATTTTTTATTTTAAATTAAAATGGAGGGTATTGTTTTTGTTTTTGTTTTTGTTGTTTGATTTATGGACTGCAGTGCTCAACGGCCCAGAGCCTCTCAGATTCTAATATATGGATTTCATGTAAGAGTTTCGACAATTAGTTAGGCCTATCTTTTACAGCCCAGCTCGATGAGTGGGATTTTATTTGTTTGTTTATTACGAGACCCAGACAAATAATTTTTTTTAAAAAATAATTAATCATTGAAAACATTGTTTTAAAAATTTATTTTAAAAAAAAATCATGTTCGGGCAAGTTTTTATCTAATCTAATTTATGTATTAGCAAATAAGTTATCTTATTAGCCCATTAAATAAGACTGGATTTAATAATATTACTCAGACTAAGTCATATTTCATTTTTAAATTCCACCTCATTCTTTCTACTGGTTAAATGCAAGACTTTATAATAGAAACTCTAAATATTAATCATTAACCTATCCCGTTAAGAATCCTTGGATTATCCAAAAATTATTACATGTGGTAATATTAAAAATAATTTTTTTTTAAAAAAAAATTATTTCTAAATAAAAAAATATTTTCAAAAATAATTTTAATCACATACTCAAACAAGCAGTAACAAAATAATGTTAAGGCTTGGATCGATACTATCAAGTTTGAAACTGTTTAGAAACAAATTAAAATCAGTTTTTGAGCTTATTGTGTGAACAAATTAAAGTCAAATAAATACAAATATTTAATGTTATTTTTTATAATATATATATATATATATATATATATATATATATATATATATATATATATATATATATATCTCAATATTGTATATTAACCTTGATCAATATATAGAAATCAATTATTACTTTATATTTTGTGTATTTCATATTTAATATTCACTCTCTATTTAATAAAAGTCTTGCATTTTAATATTATTGTTTTAAAAAATAATCTAAAATAAATTTTATGTTTAAGCATTGTAATAAAATTTCCAAGCTTGTACATAAGAATATTCAAGCTATAAAATAATGATTAAGCTTGGTTTATTTTACTAATATTTTATTGAGTCAATTTAGGGGGTGTTTGAGAAGCACTTTAAAAGTATTTTTTGAAAAAAAAATAATAATTAGTGTTTTTAAATTATTTTATTTTATTAATGTCAAAAAAAAATTTCTTAAGTAAAAAATAATCACAACCCATCTTATAATAGTTTAATTTATTTTACGTATCATAAATGCGGGTCTTGCAGCCCTGTAATTCCACAGCCCGAGTAACTTGATCAAGATAATCTATATTGATTTTATTATTATTATCTAGATATTTTTATTTATTTTATAAAAAAATTAATCCGTATTCGTGCGGGTTAACTCTAGTTTTAACTTTTAACTCAAATGTCATGTCGAGCTTTGGTGCCGTGTTTTGTAGCTCCAACTCCCAAGGGCTTTTGGACCTCCTCCCTTATTTTTGAGTGGTCTCCCCCACCTCTTACAATATATGTAGGATAAGGTTTCGGAGCATCTCGAATCAGAGAGCGAGTGGAAAAACTAGAAAATGAAGCTGAAAGTATACGCAGATCGAATGTCACAGCCATCACGGGCTGTTATCATCTTCTGCAAGTAATTTTCTTTATTTCATTTTCCATTGTAATAGGTTCCTCATGTTCTAACGCTCACTGCAAATTCTTGAACATGGATTTTTTTTACATGTATTTGATCTGGGAATTGTATATTATTGATGCAGGGTAAATAGGATAGATTTTGAAGAGGTTAGAGTTGACATATCAAAGCGTCAACATAAAACTCCTGAATTCAAAGGTACTCTCAATCAAGTTGCCCCCCTTCCATGTCTGTCTATTTTCATGCTGTGTTTAGTTATTTGTGAATCGGTTCAAAAAAATGAGGCTTTTGTTGTTTATTAGCAGAATTGAGACCACCCCAGATGGAAATGAGTTTTTGTTCAAGTGTTTTGGTCGCTTAAATTGTGCTAGCAGAATAAAGTGTTTGTTGTTGATTGTGGTTTCAGAGATAAACCCAATGAGAAAATTGCCAGCTATAGTTGATGGAAGGTTCAAGCTGTTTGAGAGGTAATTTTAACACTTGCTTGCCTTTGTCATCTCTCACATTTTTCGTTTCTGTAAATCTAGGACCTGAGTTTGTTGCTAGCTGTTTGTCGTATGGTTTAGTTATATGGCCTGCACCATAAATTGTAGATGACAATGAGAATTGGCACTCCCTTTTGCCATTAAACATTTTAATTCGTCAAATTACTTATTGGATTGTTGATTGTTCTTTGCAGTCACGCTATCTTAATATATCTTGCTTGTGTATTTCCGGGAGTTGCTGATCACTGGTAAGTAAAAGCTGCTTATCCACTGAAACTGATTTCTGTACAATTTGGGATATGGGTGGTTTGATATAGATATGATGTAAGCTGTGCTGTTCTTAATACCCAAAAAAACTGTGTTAAAAAAAGCAAGGAACATGCTCCTGTGGTGAAAGGAGAAAATGGACAATATTAGTAGTAAAGTCACTTTCTCAATCTCTTTACAAATGCACAACATTAACAGGGCCATTTTTCTATTTAATAAAACTTACTGGCTAAATGAATACGATTCTCATTGTAGCCACACTGAAAAGGTGGTTGGTCTTGTCTAATGCAGGGACAGTGTATTTTTTGTTGACATATGCTTTTCTTGTGCAGGATTTTTAGTACATTCAAAGACTATTTTGTCATTTTTTATTTAATTCCAAGATTTATATGCTTTGGCCAATTATAAACAAGACTGCCCTGTTCCCACTGTAAGGTATCCAACGGATCTTTTCAAAAGAGCTAAAATCAACTCGGTTTTGGATTGGCATCACTCCAACTTACGCCGTGGGGCAGGTATGCCATAATAAATTTGATCTGAAACAATTGTGAGAATCATTATTTTGTATATGTTTAATTTGATTTTGCTGTATGCTTCTGACTTGGAAGTTGAAGTACGAAATGGCATATAGTCCATTGGTTCTAGTTACAATGTTGGGAAATCCTACTGGAAAGCTTTTGTGTTTTTTTTTTCTGTCCCAAGATTCTGATAAGCTGGTGCTTTTCAATTTTATACTTCTTCTTCAGCTGAATATGTCAAGAACACCACATTAGCACCTGCACTTGGTCTACCTCTGGATCCACAAGCAGCTGCTGAGGCCGAGAAAGTTCTATTTTCATCCCTGTCAAATATAGAGTCTGTGTGGCTTAAAGGAAGTGGCCGGTTCTTATTAGGTGGAAATCAACCATCCATAGCTGATCTAAGCCTAGTTTGTGAACTAATGCAACTGGAGGTACATAGATATGACTTGCTGCTTCTATGATATAATTAGTGTTGGCTATGTAACTAAAAAGAAACAAAGAAAGGGATGTATTGGCTGCGACAGAGAAAAAAGTTTCTTAGTGAGAGAGATTTACTTACAGATTTGATATTAGGATTTTGAGACATGAGGACTTCCTCAAATTTGAACACAAGGAAAATATCCATATTGCCTCTCTCCTCCCTTTTCTTTTTCAACACCTGACGACAGGCACACTTGGTCTCACTATAAGACTAGAAAGATGAACAAAACATGGATGCAGTAGTGTGATTGGTGATGTCTTCTAGGCTGTAGTCAGAAGTCCAACTTGTTTCATGGACTATCACCTTATGTTTACTGATGCTGAAATGGAAATCTAACTCTGCAAGGAAAAGTTTCAGTAATGTTGGTTTTTCCATAGATATAAAGGTTAATTACATCATAAATTTCACGTGTCTTTTTTTTAATAGCTGAAACCTAGAGCATAATTTGCAGGTGTCTAGGATTGAAGGCAATACCTTCTTTTTTTTCTTGTTCTTATATTACCTGATTGTTTGGGAAGAAATTCATTTAAAAAAGGTAGATCTTCCATATTTTTTACACTTGATGAACTGTAAGGTGGGGTTTTTTGTTGCTCTAAATTCATCTTGAAATTCTTTCATATAATGTGGAAAAGAATCAAAGAGGTTGCTTCATGAAGGCATTCTCAAGTACAACCTGTTTTTGGCTGTAGGTTTTGGATGAAAAGGATCGCAGCCGAATACTTTCCCCCTACAAGAAGGTTCAGCAGTGGATGGAGGATACAAAAAATGCAACAAGGCCATACTTTGATGAAGTGCATCAAATCTTGTTCAAAGCCAAAACGAAACTGCAGAAGGTACGATTAATGAGCACAAGCAGTGAGAACTTGAAAACAAAATTGGCCTCAAGGATGTAAGAATTATTTTGGTTGAAGTCATAAATATACATATGATAAGCAATCTGGGGTTCATCCTGCAGAGTTTCAGCCAAGAATGACGGTTAATACCCAAATGATGGGGGCAAATAATGGGTTGTGTTAGTTGTGATTTCTTGCATTTTTCTGCAATAAAATCGGGGATACAAAGAGATGCTGTATCATAGATATCTGCAAACGCAATGGACAAAAAGCCTCATTGTGGAACTTGTTTTGAATTGAAAATTGTCGGAGCAATTGTTTAGGCTTCTCTGCTAAGCAGTAATTATTTCTAGTTGAAATTCGATCCATGCTCTCTCAAGTGTTTTACTTCCAGAAACTAGGACTACTATTTTTAGTCCATGACACCATATTTGTTTCCATTCTCCCCGAGGATAATTCTCAATCAGAATATCGTAACTCTTCATGTTCTTGTATCTTTAACTTGCTCATTCTTCTACAAATCCAGAGAGATCATAACACAGTGAAAGAAATCCAGACTGTCGCAAGTCTAGCCAAGGTGATTATCATTTGAAAACAGGAAGGAAACCCTAGACATTTCACGAACCATGTATGAAATCTCTCATCTTTGCTCATTTTCCTTCGCTTAATATCTCATGCAGCACCAGTCAACTGGCAACGCTTCCTTCATATCGTCTACATTGCTCTCAATAAACTCTTAATCAACATCTATTCAGAAAACCATTGTCGAAACTAGTTCCATTAATCAATCTATCTTTATTCCATGAATTTCTAGATTTTCCGGTTTCTAGGGCCTTGTGTAATTCGTCAATAAAAGAGAACACTGAACCACACTGGCTGAAGAGGCAGCCATGGACAGCTCCCACGGAAAAGGCCCACCTATCCTCGGTGGTAAACGGAGTCCAGCGCCAGGGAAAAGCGTCCCGGCTGCTGTTGGAAAGTGAACATACATAGAAATAATATATTTTTTAACTTTCTATATTATCATATTAAAATCATAAAAAAATCTAAAAATTTAGGAGAAAAAAATATCTATGCCTGCACCACTGGTTATTCTAACATCTGCTGCTACAAGTGCTGGTGAATCATTCATACCATCTCCTACCTTGGCCACTCTAAGTCCTGTAGTCTGTAATGGAAGAAATCGAAAGTTGAAAAACAACTATCATAATCCTGGGGAAAAAAGTAAAAAAGGCAAGCTGAACATATGTGCCTGTAATTCCTCCACTTTCTCTGCTTTCTGCTCAGGCTTGGCTTCTGCGATAACAGTTTCATTCTCAACTTCCTTGGCAATGTAGGTTAGTGAAATGCAATGTCAGATTGTTGAACTGGAAAGGAACGCTAGACATGTTTATAGCTAGCTAGTTATAGAAAGAAATTTACAGCTACAAGCCCTCTTGCTGTTTCATGTCAAAGGGAAGGTGAAAAAATCACATTTCTTGTCTTGCACTGGGCGTATGTCAACCAAGAAAAGGAACGAGTTTGTTTGCGAGCACCAAAAAAGGAAATAGTGTGAAAATAATAGGGCCACGTTCCCGGCTTGAAACAAAAGAAAAAAGAAATCTCCATTAACATGATTGCAATGGAGGTCCTAAGAGGCGTGATAACAAATGATTTGTGATCAGCATAACAGTTCTCGAATTCAAGTCAGGATATTCACTCCTTATAAAAATCTGGAACGATCAGAGTTTTATTCACTAACCTAGGCTCACAAAATAAATTTTCCAGGAAATGTTGTTTCTTCTCATAAAAAAATTGATTGGAATGGCGACACTTTGGCATATGCGCCGTCTCTTGAAAGAAGAAGATGGTATACTGCCATTAAACAGTGTAGCATGCAACATGGAAAGTTGTTGCTATCAAATTTGAGGCCACCCCTGGAAGAGCTTTCCAAATTAAGTGGTGGTCTGTGTTTCATTTCCACTATCAAAAGCCGTTCACTTTTGTTTTTTGTTTACAAATCCGAAGCTTGGGATATGGGATTCAGACATTCTAATATGACATGGCCTCAACCTTAAATAAACTTGTCTTCTATCTCACGTAAGCAAGCAAGCACTCACAGATGTTATCAACTAAGAAAAGGCAGCTTATTATCTAAAATTAAAACGAAACTAGTTGCAGAATAGTACAAGATTCCGAAGAAGCACTAATTATAAAGTCCCTTATGCCTTTCACTCTCCTTAATTTAAAACTTAGGAAAAGAATTTCAATTGCTTTTACTCCACGCATTCAGCAACAAAAGAATTTTTTTAAAAAAAACCCAGAAAACACCTGTGAGTTCTGATCCAGCACAAGCAGCACTTGTCATTCCCGTAACGCAGAACACTGCCTTTGCCTCTGATCCTTCGACGTTCGTTTCTCGAGCCGAAACCCCTCTCGGGTACTTGGGCATCGAAGGATACCTTGGCCTCGGCGATAAGTCCCCGTAACTCTCCTTGCGTATGCAAGATAATGCCAAGAATTTCGTTGCCATCAAACAACGTGTAATATTTGTGTGTTTCTGTCTACGTGCATCCTTCAATTCCAGCACCATAACTTATAAATAGGTGATCTTTTGTGTTTTAAGTGCGTTTATTATGAATTTTTTTTTACTTAAACATCTATCAAAATAATTCACTTTTAAATTTATTTAATTTTTTTATATTACTAATTCAAAATCATTAAATCATCGTTTTAAATATTTTTAAGGGGCGTGACATGATGACAGAAAGTTTATGATCTTTACAGCAGATCTCGAGTTCGAGTCAGAACGTGCACTCCTCGTAAAAACTTGGAACAATCAGGATTTTACTCGCTCACCTATACCCATAAAATGCACAGATAGATTTTCTCGTATCCAACCCAAAAGGTTAAACACACAAACGGTTAAACACAATGTTGTCAAACAAAGTGTAATAGTTGTGTTTAAAATCTTCTAAAAAAAAGATTTTGTGAATTGGGAGAAACTATTCACGGGTATGCGTAGTGGGGTTGGCCAAAAGTTTGCTCGATTGAGAAGGAGAAATTTGAATATGAAGTGGTTAGCAATTAATTAAGAATCTAACGGCGGGTGATAGGTTTCTCTCAATTTATTTATTTATTTATTTTTGACTTCCTAAAAGATGCATGTGCTCATGCAAGATGAGTGGTTTTATAGTCTCTACCACTAACTTTGAGTCTTTGACTTAAAGCAGATAATTCAATGAAAAATCATTGCATAAATTTATCAAGTGAATGTAGATCGAAAATGTATACATGCACTCATGGAAATAGGGTTTGACATACAGCCAACAAATATGCTATTTGTAATTTTGTCATTGATTAAACAATGGTATTTGCGTAAATTATCTTTCAACCCTCTAAAATATATTGATGGACTAAGTTCGTTGGTAACCTTATCAGTAATGATTTAAAAAAATCAATTAAAAAATAAAAATTAATATAAAAATAAAATATTGGAGGGACAATAAGAGGAAGCTTATATAACACCCATATGTGATCTCATCTCTATTACTAATTAGTTGGGTTTGGTCCTCTCGACATTGCATCATTCATAATTAGTAGCGAGTTAAGTTGTATAAGCTTGGGCTTGTTGGTCTAAAACCACCATTTGAGTGCACTAAATCAATTGCAAGCATCTAATGGTTGAAAAACTGCAAGTTATCCCCAAGTTCTTTGCACTAGTGTTAGAGAGATTGAACACTTGATTTCTATCAAATCTATCAAACGATCTTTTCTCCAAACTCAAATTCATCATCCCATAAAGTGATGAGCTCGGCTATCCATGAGTTGTTGCACTATTTTTTTGGCAACCATAACTTGTTTCCACAAAAAACTCCATCGGTATTGGACCGCGTCCAAAAATCTAGTCTATAAAAAAAATTATTGTTAGCTAAATATATTTATAAAAAAAAACAAATAAAAAATAGAGGTAATGAAAAGATAATCTTGGGGTTGAAATAGCCCAATCATACAAGAGAGAAAACTAAGAGATCAAATTCTAAGAAAAATCAGTATTACAATCTATAAAATCTTAAAATATGGGCTGGCTTTTTGGGCTTTCCGTGGAACTCCACAGAGGCAACTTACTCAGTCCATTTGACCTTTCAGAGTGGAAAAATGGGCTCCGACACTGGCAACTGAAAATTGATTTTACTTTTTATCTAGATAAAAAATAACGCACACGTGCAAATACCAGACACACCAATATTAATCAATTAAATTAATATAAAAAAATACTTTTAAAATAATCTAACTGCGAGCGTTAATAAAACATTGCCGTCTGTTAATCCACGACCAAGCGGGCCATCTTGAGTTAGGTTACCCAGTGCCATGTCATATTTAGGTTACTCCATGCAACGAGGGTGCGTAAGCGCTTACGTTTTCTGTATTGTGAGGAGGTTTCCACGAATCCCTGTTGCCGTCTCCGCTGCCAGATATCTTCTCTTGCAGATATTTCCAGGTGCGGTGATGTTGCTCACAAAAATTCCGATCAGGATGGTGTTGCTTGCTTGGGGTCCAGCTCACAAAAATAAAAATAATATCGTAGGAATATCCTAGATCTGGAAAAATATCTCGGTGGGATATTATAAACAAATATATACATTGTTAAAAAATAATATAAACTATATTATAAGATTTCATTTAACAATTTAAATTTTTAAATAAAATGATACGATTTTAAGAAAGAAAACTCTACAGTGCCCCAGTTGTAATTAATGGTATCTTATTAGTCATCAAGGAGACCTACTTTGAAGAAAAGAAAGAGACAAACATGGGTGGAGGAGAAATCATAGTAATAATTAATTAATTAATTAATTATAATTTTTAGCTTTGACGAATATTTTCACCCAAGGCGAGGTCGGCTGATAAAGAGTTCCCCACCGTCAAGTCCTAGAAACAATGGTCACCGAAGCATGCTTTGCAAGCCCACTAGTGACCGGTCATTCGTCTGATGCGGCGGACTGGAGGTCAAAGAAACAACAGTTGACACGACCATTTCCAAAACAAGCATGACAGAATCAAATTTGCTTCTTGCATTTTTATTTTCTTTCTCTGAAAATATTAATAATAATAATAAAACATTTTTTTCAACCATGCCACGTCTCTCTCTCAGTGCGCGTGCTTGTGTTAGAAGAAGCGCGTGTATTTTAACTCAAAAGATAGCATAATTAGAAGAAACGAAAGTAGTAAATGAGTTAAAACAGTTCCATCTTGAAATTGCGTTTTTTTTTAAGAACCTGGTTCTGGATGCTCCTGTGCCGGATGAAGCTCCACCTCCCAGCTCATACAAAATCTAACCGTTAAGGTCCATCCACGTGTAAGAAGGAAAGGAATAAATTCAGGGACAAAACGTCGATATCGAAAGTAATAAATCCAGGTATAAAGGGAAAAATTATTGTGAGAAGCAACTCTTAAATGTTTTTTATATACATTCCGATGTAAAAAAGTTATTTAAAAAAATTAAAGTATATATAGCGAGAGAATATGAATATAATTATTTATTAATAATAAATAATTATTACAATTACAATCAAAATTATTTTTTACATAAATATATATCAAATAAATTTTTAATATTGATAGATATAGAAACAAATCTTCCATTTAAAATTTTTATTTTAATTTTTTAATTGTTTTTTTTTGGAGTTATGAAAATAATAATAATAATAATAATAAATTATGTTTTGTTTTTTAGCCTTTTATATCAAGTTGCTACACAACACCTATCGCCTACCTTCCTTCCCAGTTACAACCCGCACCGCTTCCTCCATCCCCCTCCCCTTTATAAAATCCTCCTCCCCCCTCCCCCACCTCCAAACACGCTTTCTTTCAATCCATACATTTTCTTCCAGATTAAATCAACTATCTGCTGTTCTTTTTTCTTTCTTTCTGATACACAAAACTGGAGAAAATGGAGTCCCTAACTTTGACTGCTTTGTTAAGCAAATCAGCTAAAAATTTCCCAAATCGTCGGGCTATATCACTCTCCGGAAAACTCGATTTAACACACGCTCAATTACAACAGATTGTCGATCATGCCGCCTCTCTTCTTATCTCCGCCGGCATCAGTCCCGGTGATGTCGTCGCACTCACCTTCCCCAACACCATCGAGGTACTGTCGATTATGTTTTATTTTTTTCCTTTTATAGATCCCAAAACTGTTGAGAGCGTTCTTTTCTTTTCCTTTTCACTAATTGTTCCTTTATGCAGTATGTGATCATGTTTCTGGCTGTAATTCGTTGCCGAGCCACAGCTGCGCCGTTAAACCAGGCTTACACAGCCGAGGAGTTCGAGTTTTACCTCTCCGACTCAGAATCGAAGCTTCTAATCATGCCACAAGAGCCAATCGTACCGGCACAAACCGCGGCTTCTAAGCTCAAAATCCCTCACGTGACATCCACGCTTGATTTCCAATCCAAAAGAGTAACTCTCTCAACCGTGTCAGATTCATTACCCGACGCTGTTGACGAAGTCGTGAACGACTCGTCTGACGTGGCTTTGTTCTTACACACTTCTGGCACCACGAGCCGGCCCAAAGGCGTCCCTTTGACTCAGCTGAATTTGGCCTCTTCGGTTTTGAACATAAAATCGGTTTATAAACTCACCGAGTCTGACTCCACTGTCATCGTGCTGCCGTTATTTCACGTGCATGGATTATTAGCTGGGTTATTGAGCTCACTAGTGGCTGGAGCCGCCGTGACTCTTCCAGCCACCGGGAGATTTTCTGCTTCAACATTTTGGAAAGACATGGTTACATATAATGCCACGTGGTACACTGCAGTCCCGACAGTTCATCAAATTCTACTTGATCGCCACGTCAGCAAGCCAGAGCCGGCTTACCCCAAGCTAAGGTTTATCAGGAGCTGTAGCGCTTCTTTGGCGCCGGTTATCATGGACCGCCTGGAGGCGGCCTTTGGCGCACCGGTTTTGGAGGCTTATGCAATGACTGAGGCGGCACATTTAATGGCTTCTAACCCGTTACCCGAAGACGGACCACATAAACCCGGTTCGGTCGGACGGCCCATTGGGCAAGAAATGACCATCTTGAATGAGAATGGGGTGGCTCAGCCGGTTGGAGTTAGTGGCGAGGTTTGTATTAGGGGGCTTAATGTGACCATGGGTTATAAGAATAATCCTGAAGGCAATAAGGCTGCTTATCAATACGGATGGTTCCATACAGGGGATCTCGGTTTTCTTGATGAGGATGGGTATTTGCACCTTGTGGGTCGGATCAAGGAGCTTATTAACCGTGGAGGTATGTATATGCACATTTCAGCTTTGCTCTTTAAGTAGCCACCTGCTATGCCAAAGTGGTATTATCTTTTATTTCAGGCGACCCAGTAAATTAAAAAAATAAAATAAAATGATCAAAATGTGCACTCATCATCAAAAAAAATTATGTGTCTAGTCAAAATAATGATAAAAAAAATTGCTTTCGATATGGAAAGTTCACATTCCAAATAATAGGAGCGGATTCTAGATGGGCCTGTTGCTCTAGAATTAGATTGCTTGATTACCATGGGAACCTGAGCGTTCTTAAATGTCAAAATGCGTGAGCTTGAATTTTGGCCTACTATTTGCTGGAATTCATTGGTCAATTTTGCTGATATTGTGATCTGTTCTTGTATTTTCAGGGGAGAAGATATCACCACTCGAAGTGGATGCGGTGCTTTTGTCTCATCCGGACATTGCTCAGGCTGTCGCCTTTGGAGTTCCGGATGAAAAATATGGTGAAGAGGTACGGAATCACTGTGCTGAAGCCAAACTCACCTTGTGTGCTTGTGAGTTCCTTTTTCGCGGCCCGACTTAACATTTGGTCTTCTTCACTTGCAGATAAATTGTGCCATAATTCCAAGGGAAGGATTGAACATTGATGAAGATGAGGTGCTCAGCTTCTGCAAGAAAAATCTTGCAACTTTCAAGGTTCCCAAGAAGGTATTCATCACTGATTCACTCCCGAAAACCGCCACCGGAAAGATTCAGCGGAGGATTGTAGCGGAGCATTTTCTTGCTCAAATCTCCACTGCTAAAGTTCCCAAGTTTGGAGCTTAATCATTCTTTCTACGTTTTGAACTTGCAAGCTCACACATTGGATATAAAATCTTCCACTACATATGACGATTAGTTCTTTCTACGTATTGCTGTCACGCATTGGTTTGCGCGCACCCACCGAAATTACTTCCTTCTTCTGCACATTGCACATGAAAATGATGTAATCTTCCACTATATTAAAGTATACAAACTAGTTGCAATACTTTACGTGCAAATATCTTGTTGGCAAAAGCTTATGTCTTCGTGCCTGTCATGCAGTTATGTTGATATTGTTTTTTGAATTTTTTTTTAAATGAATTAAAATGATTTTTTTTTATTATTTTTTAATGTTAGCATATAATAATAATAATAATAATAATAATAATAATAATAATAATAATTGATTTTTATTTAATTTAAAAAATTAAATTGCTTTTAAACACCATAACAAATAGAATCTCTTAGTAATGTCATCATCCCCAAATTCAGATTTAAATGCCTCCTGCACTGCTTTGCCCAAATTTAGATTTTTTTTTTTGCAGTTTCATTTTTTCAAGTTGTATTAACATGATTGGATTTTTTTTAGTACCTCTGAATATCCAATGATAAACTAAACAGTAAAAACTCAGGATCAAATTTAATAATAAAAAGGGACAATTTTATTTTTGGACCTTGAAGTTTAATTTTATTAATTATTTGATCCCTATCGTCTTAGCATTTTATATGTCAATTCCATTATGTTGACAGAGACAGAGAGAGAGAGAGAGAGGGGAGAAAATCATCAAAAATAATCATAATGAGAAATTAATTGAAAAAAACTCTAAATTGAAATTCAATATATCCATTATACTAAGGGATAAAGTGAAAGCCCTCAAGACAGCGTGAAATAATTATTTTTTTTAGGATTCTATAAAAATAAAAAAAATACATGATAAAATAACTATACAAAATATTTTTGGAAAATAACACAATTTAGAGAGTTCATGAATGATATTAAAAAGAAATTAAACCGTGTGGAGAATTCACTGTAGTTCCCCACACAAAGCACTGTGGAAATACAATGCTTTCCTTCTTTTTTTTTCATTACGTTTCATTTTTATTTTTTTTCTGATTATTAGTTTTTTTTCGTTTTTTTTATTTCTTTTTTTTTCTAATTATTTTTTTTCATGAAATATTTTTTTTGTTGGTTATATTTTTTTTCTTTTTCTACTTATATAATTTTATTTTATTTTTTATAATCGGGGTGTTTGGGCTAATTTAAGCACATCATAATTAATTCTCGGATCTAATTTTTTTTATAGTTTTTTTTCATTTTTTCCTGTTTTGTTTTTCATTTTTTTCTGATTATATTTTTTTTTCCATATTTTTCCATGAAATATTTTTTTTCAGGTTATACTTTTTTTAATTTTTTTTTTCTTTTTGCACTAATATATATATATATATATGATCGGGGTGTCCAGACTAGCTTAAGTGTACCATAATTAATCCCCGGATACATTTGTTTAACTGTAGTTCCCCACAATTTCCACAGTGCTTTCCTTTTTTTTTTCCTTTTTTTTCCGATTATGTTTCATTTTTATTTATTTTTCTAATTATTTTAATTTTTTTTTGTTTCTTGCTTTTTTTTTGTTTTTTTATTTCTTCTTTTTCTAATTATTTTTTTCATGAAATATTTTTTTTTTTACTGGTTATATTTTTTTTCTTTTTCTACTTATACATAATTTTTTTTGTTTTTTATAATCAGGGTGTTTGGACTAATTTAAGCACATCACAATTAATTATCGGATCTAATTTTTTTTATAGTTTTTTTTCATTTTTTTCTTTTTTTTCTGATTATATTTTTTTTTTCATTTTTTTCCATAAAATATTTTTTTTCTGGTTATACTTTTTTTTCTTTTTTTTTCTTTTTGCACTATATATATATATATATATATATATATATATATATATATATATATATATATATATTATGATCGTGGTGTTCAGACTAGCTTAAATGCACCACGATTAATCCCCGGATCCAATTTTGTTTTATAACCAGGGTGTCCAGACCAGCTTATGGGTACCACGACTAATCCTTGGACCCATTTTTTTTCTAAAGTGTTTTCTCGCTAATATATTTTTTTCCTTTTTTTCTTATACTTTTGTTTTGTTCACTTATACCTTTTTTTTTTACAACCGGGGTCTACGGGTCAGCTTAAGTATACCACGACTAATTCCCGGAACGAATTTGTTTTTAAAACAATATGGATTGCTACAATGCTTTCACACTTATATTTTTTTTTCTTTAACTTATATATTTTTTTATAACCATGGTCTCTGAGCCAACTTAAGCTTTTTATTATTATTATTATTTACTTATATATTATTTTTATAACCATGCTCTATGGGCCACCTTAACCGCACCACGACTAATCCCTGGACCAAATTGTTTTTTGATAACCAGGATCTCCAGGGCAGCTTGCGAGCATCAAGACTAATCCTTGGACCAATTTATTATTTTTTTATTTTTTTTTCTTATACTTTTTTTTGTGCACTTATACATTTTTTTTCCTTATGCCCGGACCAAAAATAATTTTACTACTCAGGTCTTCAGGTCAGCATAAACACACCACGACTAATTCTTGGACCAATTTTAAAAAAAAAACAATATGGATTGTAAATGGTGTGATGAAAGCACTGTAACTCCCCACATATAGCATTGTTGATTGCAACAATGTTTTTCTCGCTACAATGTTTTTTTCCCTGTTTTTTGCCTCTCTTTTTCTTTGTTTTTTTTCCTTATTATGTTTTTATTTTTATTTTTTTTCTTATTATATTTTTTTTCTTTTTTTCCCCAAAACATTTTTTTTGCCTGCTATACTTTTTTATATATTTTTTTCTTTTTCGCTTATATTTTTTTTTGTTTTTTTTAATTAGGGTATCTGAGCTAGCTTAAAAGCATCACGATTAATCCTCATATCTAATTTTTTTTTATAACCACAATGTCCATGCCAACTTATGCGTACCACGACAATCCCTATACCCACTTTTTTTTTCTAAAGTGTTTTCTCGCTGGTACATTTTTCCCTTTTTTTTCTTATACTTTTGTTTTGTTTACTTATACATTTTTTTTATAACCGGGGTCTTCGGGTCAGCTTAAGCACACCACGACTAATTCTTGAAGTTAATATTTTTTAAAAACAATATGGATTACTACAATTCTTTCACGTTTATAGTTTTTTTTTTGCTTGTTTTTTCACTTAAATAATTTTTTTTTATAACCAGGATCTCCGGGCAATCTTAAGCGCACCACCACCACTCCCCGGATCAAATTTGTTTTTTTTTATAATCAGGGTGTCCATGCCAGCTTGGACGCACCACGACTAATCCCCGGGTGAATTTACTATTTCTTTCCTTATATTTTTTTGTGTTCACTTATATTTTTTTTTTACCGGGATCTCTGATCCAGCTTAGAGCACCACGAATAATTTCTGGACTGATTTTTTTTATAAAAAAAATATGGATTGCTACAGTGCTTTCATGCTTATACTTTTTTTTTATAACCGGTGTCTCTGTGCCAACTTAAGCTTTTGTTTTTTTTTCTTACTTATATATTTTTTTATAACCGGGGTCTCTAGATGAGCTTAAGCGCACCATGACTAATCCTCGGACCCTTTTTTTATAATCGGGGTGTCCGGGTCAGCTGATGCGCACCACGAGTTGTATAAGTACGTATATACCCTCTATAAGACAAAAACCATGAATTGTTAGTGGGGTGTCTCGGTAATTTTACTTTTTTAGAAACTAAACTAAAAAATAAAAAATAAAAAACCAAAATACAAAATAAAAAATTATATGTATTAAAACTAGACAAAAAAAAAAATTTAATCCCTGCTGCAGAGCGCGGGTTTATGGCTCGTATAATCTGTAAGTGTCATTTATGATTATTTTAAATTGTGAAATTATTGAATACAATAATTAATAAAAAGAAAGAAGAAGAAAAACTTTAAAAATATATTTAAAAATCTATCAATATCATTAAAAAATCTAAAATAATATAAACCAAAAAAGACCATAAAAAAATCACCGATCAGTGAAAATCACGCAAGCAGATCAAAAAACCAAGTAAACCTCAACAATTATAAACAACTTTATATGCCCACTTACTTATTTGGTGTCATATATTGAGAGGGCATTTCTTATCTGCATCTACCACTTTGCTCACCTGGTCGAAGATTCTCTCTCCTCGGAGGGAACTAGACACAAAAACTAACAAGTTTCAAACTCCCAGAATCAAAACAGGAAACTGTAAGTCACTCTCTCTCTCTCTCTCTCTATCCATATGCAACTATGTATGTATATTATGAAGGAATAGATTTCATTTATCAGGAAAACAACTAGGCAGGGGTTAGTCCTATCGTCATGATAATTTTGGATTGGTTATATTATTTTTAGCTGTTAAAAACTTAAAATTGCAAACTGAAAATTCATATTGGCTTTAATAAAACTGAATTCTTTTGTGCTTATCCATGAAACCCATGTGACCCACAGTTTGTTATGATGTATTTTACTTGTTAAGTCTCATTATAATAATGGGTTTTATTCCTTTCTTAGAAAAGCTTGAATCTTGGTCATGTTTTCGTTCTAATTTGACTTGGTTTAATATTATCCAGAGAGTTTTATTTCTTTTGGGGGGCTTTAAAAGATCCTGAAAACTTTACTATTTGCTTTGGTAGTTGTAAGGATGCTGTTTTATGTATTGCCATATAATTAGAGCTTGGATTGACATTGTAGGGATGGAACCAAATAGTGAAATAACCAAAGAGAAGTATGGTGTTGATATCTCTTCCATAAGGGAGGCACAAGGGCGCATCGACCCATACATACACAAAACTCCAGTCTTTACCTCAGGAAGTCTGAATGACATGTCTAGAAGGAAGCTGTTTTTCAAATGTGAATGTTTTCAGAAAGGGTGAGAGATTAATAAGTGGCGAATACCAAAAGTTTCAGACATTTGTGTATTGGATTTGATAATAGATTTTAACAACAAAAAAAAAACTGTTTAATTATGCTGTACCTTAAAGACCCTATTTAGTGTTTTCTATTCGATAACAGTGGGGCATTCAAGTTCAGAGGTGCGTGCAATGCCATATTTTCACTTAATAAAGATCAGGCAGATAAAGGGGTTGTAACTCACAGCAGGTTTGCTCTATGTTCTCTGTGCTTTACAGTTCTTACTCTGAAAATTGCTGATTGTATCCTCCAAAAATAGTGGCAACCACGCTGCAGCATTGGCCTTGGCTGCAGACTTGCGGGATATCCCAGCATATGTAGTTATACCCAACAATGCTCCAAATTGCAAAATCCAGAATGTGATACGTTACAGTGGTCAAATTATATATTCTCAGCCTACATTACAGTCAAGGGAGACTACCACAGCAAGGATCATGCAAGAAACTGGTGCATTTCTCATCCATCCTTATAATGATGTGCGCATAATAAGGTAGTAGGCCCACTCTTATTTTGTTGCTTTCGCACCTATGTTGAATTGGAATCTTCAAATATTCCATACACCATCTCATATATTTGCACTAAACCCATGATTCCCTTATTTAGCTGTTATCTAATTTCCCTTAATTTATTGCAATTAGATCTTCTAGGCTGGTCACCAATACCTAACTCTCAATTGATTTCTTTCTTTTGTTCTGCTCTAAACTGAATTTCTGATAGGGATGACCTCTGTGTTAACTGAAGGAAACAAATTCCTTACATGTTCAGAAAAAAAAAATCTGTAGAGCTTAGGATGTCATTGAAAGTATATGATTAAAGAAATGTGAGATGTAACTAGTGGCCTCTTGAGGAAAGTTTGTGTCATTGCCAAGAATAATAAAACTGGAATCAGCTGAACAATTTATAATTCTTTGCATGTTATATTGGTTACTGATTCTGCTGCTTCACCTCTAAGTCCAGTATCAGAATGAGAAGATGCCTCACCATTCTCTATGAGAAATTCCTCCTAGATATCACTATATTTTACAGGTGTAGAAATGACCCAGTGCACGTATATTTCTCGTCCCTGTTCAAAATGCCATTTAGAGTATATTGAAGTGGTTTTTTATGGATATTAAGCAAATGAACCTGGACCAATGCAAACAGAATATGAGTGCCTGTCTTTGCAGTGGACAGGGTACCATAGCATTGGAGCTTCTGGAGCAAGTCCAAGAAATTGACACTATAATAGTTCCTATCAGTGGTTCGTTGAATTTCCTTTAACTGTCAATTCTTCATTTGGGTCCTGCATCGTTTATCACTGTTTATCTCATCTCCAAACCTGAATAATCATTAAATAAACTGTAGGAGGTGGTTTGATATCTGGGGTGGCATTGGCTGCTAAGTCCATCAACCCTTCCATTCGAATTTTGGCTGCTGAGCCTTGTGGAGCTAATGATGCAGCTCTATCCAAAGCAGCTGGAGAGATTGTAAAGTTGCCGGAAACCAACACCATTGCAGATGGTCTTCGAGCTTCTCTTGGAAGTCTTACCTGGTAAAGCAAACCTTGTGCTTCTTGTGCATGCATTGAGGACACGTATTTAGTTTTTTCAATAATCCATTCTTCTCTACCTTGATATTGTTAAAGGAAATGAATCCCATTAAGGAGAAAATTGTTGGATCAGATTCATGCACCAGATCAGCCTAGCATGATTGTAGGATCGTATCTTGTTGTACAGTTAACATTCCTAGAATAGTTCTATTCTGTTTCTATATAATAGCTAGCTAATCTATACAAACATACATACTGCAATATACAGAACTTTCGATCATCACTGTCACTTTGTTTAGATATTATAAAGTATGCTTCTCTGTCTTTTCTTTTCTTCCATTTATTTTTAACAGAAATGCAGTGGGCATGCTCCCATTTTCCATTGCTAGTACGTCTCAAGTTCATGTAATTTCCTTGCCCTAGTATCTCACTCTACACTTGTGGTGGTGCAGGCCAGTGGTTCGAGATTTGGTTGACGCAGTGATAACAGTGGAGGATCAGGAGATAGTAGAAGCCACGAAACTCTGTTATGAGGTTCTGAAAGTGGTAGTAGAACCTAGTGGAGCTATAGGCCTTGCAGCTGTTTTATCTGATACTTTTCAGAATAACCCTGCTTGGAAGGATAGCAACCGCATAGGAATCGTACTTTCAGGAGGTAATCTGGATCTTGGTGCTCTTTGGGATTCAATTTGTGGCCCGTAACTTTCTTTCCCTTGACAGCGAAGATCTCTCTCTTGATATGATGAAATAGCTTTGGGCTTGCGTATGTTTTCTGGCAAGAACAAAAAAAAGTCTGTGGAAGCTTTCATTTTTTCAGTTTAATCCAATAATTAAATTAAAATTTATACATATGAACGTAAAACTGCGTGTTAGAAAAAAAATCCCTACATAAAAAAAACATAATCCGAAATGAATTTGGTTGGGTGATAAAGTCGCAAGTTGGTACTTAGCTAAAACTAT
The DNA here is from genome assembly GCA_029228465.1 of Salix viminalis. Classification (NCBI taxonomy): domain Eukaryota; kingdom Viridiplantae; phylum Streptophyta; class Magnoliopsida; order Malpighiales; family Salicaceae; genus Salix; species Salix viminalis. The sequence goes on from CM055426.1 coordinate 5,652,004, forward strand.
AAATGGCAGTCTTTGATAAGGTAGAACGGCAAGTTTCGATGCCGGCGAAAATATGAAACGCCAAGAGCATTTTCACAACAAAAGTACTGCTTTAATTTAACTCTTGTGAGACAGCAGCAGTCAAGCCCAAAGCTTTTTTGTAAACTACAAGACCAATTTGAAAGATGCACACGCCCACCAAGAAACAAGCAATGCAACATTGCTTGAAAATAACTCACAAATTGGAAAGACTCCAGAGCAAGTATCAGGAGAAAAAAAAGGTACAGCAAAAGTAAATCAGTCAATCCATACATCCTGTAAGCAAATGAAGAAAAGATTCAGATTTCATGTCTTTAGGCCTCATCCCCGTATGCTTCCTCCTCATCTTCATACTCGCCTTCCTCATCAGCAGTTGCATCCTGGTATTGCTGATACTCGGAGACCAAATCATTCATGTTGCTCTCAGCCTCTGTAAATTCCATCTCATCCATTCCCTCTCCAGTGTACCAATGCAAGAAGGCCTTCCTGCGGAACATGGCAGTGAACTGCTCACTAACTCTTCTGAACATTTCTTGGATAGATGTGGAGTTGCCAATGAATGTGGAAGCCATTGTCAAGCCTGTAGGAGGGATGTCACAGACCGTGGACTTGACATTGTTGGGGATCCACTCAACAAAGTAGGACGAGTTCTTGTTTTGGACATTGATCATCTGTTCGTCAACTTCCTTTGTGCTCATTTTGCCCCGAAACATTGCAGATGCTGTGAGATATCTGCCATGGCGAGGATCAGCAGCACACATCATGTTCTTGGCATCCCACATTTGTTGGGTGAGTTCAGGTACAGTCAGGGCACGGTATTGCTGAGAGCCACGGGATGTGAGAGGTGCAAAGCCAACCATGAAAAAATGAAGCCTTGGGAATGGGATGAGGTTCACTGCAAGCTTGCGAAGGTCTGAGTTGAGCTGACCAGGGAATCGAAGGCAGCATGTAACACCACTCATGGTGGCAGAAATCAGGTGGTTCAGATCCCCAACTGATGAACAAAATTTCCAGTCAGTCACCATAAAGTATGAAGGCATCTATCACATCGATCGTCACATCACGGTGAGAAACATTATAATGTAACAGGGAAAGAAAATTCTCCGACGTCTCAAAATATATTTATTCTGCGGTTAAATAAATAAATATATATTTGTGGCTCAGAGAGTCCAAAGAAGGTCACTGGGTCATTCATTGAGGGTATATCCGTGCACTTACCATACCATGAGCACACGGTTGTTTATTCGCATTCTCATCCCTACATTTAAACTAGAATATTGTTTCCAATTCTTGACTCGGCAAATTCCCCGTTCACAATAAAGGCCCAAGCTAAACCCACCAAATACCATCCCACATCATGAATCGTGATTGCGTTAATCCTAGTTCAGTTTCCAGGAAAAAATAAAATAAAAGCAAGACTATATTAAATAAATAATTAAAAAAAGACCAATGCAATTGGAGATTGAGGGAGGGAGCAATGAAAGGGTATCGTTGAAAGGGGTGCTTACAGCTGGGAGTTGTGAGCTTGAGAGTACGGAAGCAGATATCATAAAGAGCTTCATTATCAAGAACCATACACTCATCTGCATTTTCAACAAGCTGGTGAACAGAGAGAGTTGCATTATAAGGCTCGACCACAGTGTCTGAGACCTTTGGAGATGGGAACACTGAGAATGTGAGCATCATTCGATCCGGGTATTCCTCCCTTATTTTCGAGATCAACAGCGTTCCCATCCCGGATCCTGTACCACCTCCCAATGAGTGGCATACCTGGAACCCTGCGATTTTTCAACACCATATTGATTTTTAACTGCTTATACATTTTAGCACAAGTAACTCTATTACATGAATTTTCCTTTCCCTCATTTTCTTGAGAAACAAACAACAAGAGTAAAGGCACAAGCCAAAGACCAAAACAAACCTCACCTTGCAAGCAGTCACAGTTCTCAGCCTCCTTTCTCACAACATCAAGAACAGAATCAATCAGCTCGGCTCCCTCAGTATAGTGCCCTTTAGCCCAGTTATTACCGGCACCAGATTGCCCAAACACAAAATTATCCGGTCTAAATATCTGCCCATACGGACCAGATCTAACACTATCCATAGTGCCCGGCTCAAGATCCATTAAAACAGCGCGAGGCACAAACCTTCCACAACTGGCTTCGTTATAGTAAACATTAACCCGCTCCTGTTGAAGAGCTGAGTCACCGTGGTATCGCCCCGTAGAGTCAATCCCGTGTTCTGCGCATACCACTTCCCAAAACTTTGCTCCTATTTGGTTTCCACATTGACCTCCTTGGATGTGAAGGATTTCCCTCATTTTCTCGGGAAAGTGATGGAAAGTTTACTGGTGTTTTATTTGTTTTCTAGAGATTGGAAGTGCGTGTTCTGTGGGTTTCTTGTTTGTTTATAAAGGAGGGCTTGACGGTTTCTGTTAGTTGACGGCGGGAAAAATGATTGGCGTTTGGTTTTGGTGGGAACTTGAACTCTTGAAGTTTTGAAAATGGGTTTTATTTCTCTGGTGGTGGAGGTTGGACTTTTTGATTGTGCAGTTGACACGTGACGGTGGAGATCTGTTATGTGGATGTCATTAATTTAGGCTGGGTTCAGATAATCTGAAAGAGAGTAGATTGTTTTTTTTCTCTAATGTTTTTTTTTTATATGTATTGATATTAATAAATAAAATAAAAAACATTTTAATATATTTTCAAAAACAAAAATACTCTTACAAAACAATTTACACAGTAATATCAAATAAGCGCAAACATGGGAGGAGAGAGTGAATCAATGTGGTAGGATGAAAATATATTTTTTTATTTAGAGATAAATTAAAATAATATTAATTTATTTAAAACTTAATATCAATATATTAAAACAACATAAATACATTACATAAAAATCTAATTTAAAAACAAAAAAAAATAAAAAAAAATATATGCGTTTTTTATAAATGATTGTGAAACGCACTTCCAACCAGCCATGAGTAGGAGTGGTTGGATTTGTAGTTTGACTTTTGAAATAATATTTGTTTTTTTTTAAAAAAAAAGAGTAAATCATAGAATGGGTGATGTTATTACTTTTGGGCTTGCTGCTAGATATTGCGGGTGTGATCACTACCGTTAATAGTCAAGACTAAATGTGTTATGATGAACGAAAGTAATTCATGATTGATTGCATCAAACGGCTAAGATCGACGGGAGAGGAAACGTGGAGGTTACTTCATCATCAGTGATGAGCTGACAAAAGGTAGACCAGAACTAGCAGTCGCAGGATTGGAAAGTGTAGCCTAAGCAAAGGAAAAGCAGCGAGAAAGAAGAAGAAGAAGAAAGATGACAGCTGTGAAGGGGGAGGAGATGCGAAGAGCTCATCATGTGAGAACAGACTTATCCATCACTTATCATCCATCACTGCTAAAGAAAGAAAGAAAGAAAGAAAGAGGCCTGTAAACAAAGCTGACTCCCCACCTTCTGCGTAATTTAGATTAGTGGACCACCATTTGGATCATCATCATGATGATCAGAGTTCAGAGGTCAAGTTGATGCTGATTGTCATGAAACATGTTTGTAGGATATTAAGTCACTGTTTTTGAGGGTTGTTAAAATTGTTTTTGTTGTTCTTAAAAGTGTTTTTTTATCAAGAAATGCATTAAAATTATATATTTTTTATTTTTAAAAAAATATTTTTGATATTATAATATTAAAATAATCTGAAAACACTAAATTTTTTAATTTAAAATTAAAAAAAAATATTTTTAAAAATACAATAAAATAAGGTTTAAGTATTGGAGATGATTGATGGGTTGATGATGCCCTTCGAGTGTGGGCCGAGGGTTGTTTCATTTTTATTTTCCGACAATATTCCTATTGGAAGGCTTCGACTGCAAGGCAAAGCTGAGCTATATTTATGCTCATGATGTCAACTTCTGAGTTTAGTTTTTTTTTCTTCTCATTATTGGCCGAGTTTCCTCAAATGGAACTCGGAACCCACTTTGGTGGTGCCATTATCCAAATTATTATTATTATTCTTAAATTATTTTGTTGTATTGAAATTAAAAATAAATAAATAAAATATCCTAGTGACATGTGGCTGGCTTCTACTCGAGGCAGGCTTTATATATATAATCTTCTTGACCGGACATTCTTAGATCCTGCAATATTTTACCCATATGCTTAAGTTGTAAGAACTTAGGTTTAAAGAGTTTTTTCTATCCGTGGTTTCAGATTTGAACTCTTTAATTATTAATATGATAATTACTAAAAAATTACATGATCATTAATTTTAGGATCTATAGAATTAGTCAAGGTATGATTTGGTGATAAGAACTTTAGAGTAAAAGGTTTGCTCCCTCTGTAATTTTATGTTCGAACCCTGTGATTGCTAATATGATAACTGCTGAAGGTTTATATAATAATTAATTTTAAAATCTATAAAATTAATTAAAATATATACAAATTGATTTAATAAAAAAAAAGTTTTGACTTTATATTCAATTATTGTCCAAGTTTACTCGATTGTTGTTTGGAAAAAAAAACTACTGTCGGAATCATACACATAAGAATCCAATTTAATGGTACAGCTACCGAATTGACAAAGAATCAACTGGAATGGTACTGACATCGAAGCCTTTCATACATCTCCATCATATTTGATGGAAAATGTTACGGACAGATGACCAATTACAAATAAATTATTTTAATTTATTTTTATAAGATTAACACAATCTCATTACTCAAGTTATAGATATGATAAATCAACTCAGATCGATCTAATATATTATTATTGTTTAAATATTAAAAAAATATAGTCCAAGTGTCAATATTTAAAAAAAAATATCGTTTAAAATGCATCACAATACAAATTCATAATAATTATTTTTTTATTAAAAAACATGTTAACTACATTTAAATGTTATTTTTACCTAGAAAACCAATCTAACCCAACACATGTCAATAATCTAAATCACTATCTCTACCATATCATTTTGAATGTGTTGTTGCATGATCCAAAAGAATACATTTAACCAGAAATAGATAGTTTCAGCTTACAAGTTTGGAGGAAGACATGATCGGCCAGGAGCCACAAAATCCCAACAAGAACACCCATCATTTTCTCCTCCAAACTCTTTCATTTCCCACCTCCCGTGACCCCAACAAACAAGGATCTCCAATCTCGTTTTTAATCTTACAACTCTCGTCGATCCTCCTTCCTCCCTCTCTCTTTTCACAAGGCCCGACATTCTTAGTTTGGTGGCAAAATGGTAAGTTCATCCTTCCTTTCTACCTCTACTGTATCATGCATCATCATGGCTGCTACTGCCAATTTTGATAATCTCACATGATTAATCCATTCTGGCACGTTCCCGGTATATGATGATAATAAAAAATCCTGTCCCTAAATTTGTCTGGTTCAAGATGGTCACCAATTAATCTGTCTCCTGTTCAGTTGTTGCAGCACCGTCGAGATCTTTGATATTGTATTTTAAAAATATTTTTGAAAAAAATAAAATAATTATTTTTTAGTTTAGATGGTGTTATTAAAAATTGCTAAAATGAACTCCCAGTTTTATGCATCATTTGAAGCCAATTTTCCTTCCGCTTTTACTTGTAGCAATTCTTCAATTCCTCTCCCTCCCTTTTTTGGCCTTGTTTGTCATTTTATTTCAAAAAACTTTTTGAAAAAAATTAAATTTTTTTCTGTTATTTTCATATCATTTTACATGGATAGTGTCATAAATAATTATTTTAACATATTTTTGAATAAAAATAATTTTAATCACAGTTTCAAATATTTTGACCACGGAGATTGTAGACAATTATAAATGGTTTAATTTAATCTTTCTTTTCAATGACAAAACATAAAAAATAGGCGAGAAAACTGGCTTTTTGAACACATGCCAGGGCAAAACAGTGTTGATCTCATCTGAGTCAAAAGCAGCTGAGTTGGATTTCGTCAAACCCAGAATTCGCATCCTCTGTATGTACTGTGTTGAACACAGTATCAAATCTTGAAATTAAAGACTACAAACATTTCCTTTCTGCTTAATCATTCATCAGGGACGATTCATTATTAAATATAGCGCGCTGTAGTTTCGTTTTTTATTATTATTTCTAATATACGGCGCAGGCGAACTCAGCATCTGGAATGGCGGTTGACGACGAGTGTAAGCTGAGGTTCATGGAACTTAAAGCGAAAAGGAGTCACCGATTTATCGTCTTCAAGATTGAAGAAAAGATCCAACGAGTGGTGGTGGAGACAGTAGGGGAGTCTCAGCAAAGCTACGATGATTTCGCTGCCAGTTTGCCGGCCGACGAGTGCCGATACGCTGTCTACGATTTCGATTTCACTACTGATGAGAACGTTCAGAAGAGCAAAATTTTCTTCGTTGCATGGTAACACCAGGGGAATATTGCAGTGCAATTATTATTATTATTATTATTATTATTATTATTATTATAATGTGAATTTATATGAGTCATCACTCTAGGTCTCCTGACACGGCGAAGATAAGAAGTAAAATGCTGTACGCGAGTTCAAAGGATAGATTCAGGAGAGAGCTTGACGGGGTTCAGGTTGAGCTGCAGGCAACGGATCCTAGTGAAATGAGCTTGGACATTGTCAAGGAACGAGCTTTTTAAACGGGGTTTCATTTACTTGGCACTCTGAATTATTTGAGCCAAAATTATTTTGGACATTGTCAACGAACGAGCTCTCTCTCTCGAATGCTGAGTTGTTAATTTAATCGTGTGTTTTTTTAGACTAGAGTTGTAATGACTTTTACATCATGGGATGATGACACATAAGAGTCAAAAACAAAAATCTATCTATTAAGGATTATAATTATTGTTCTCGAGGTTTTTTTACTCTGGCCCCTTACTTTTTAATCATTGTCAGGAAAATATTATGTTACTCAATTGATGCTTGATTTAGCAAAATAAAACTTAATTTCATCAATTTAAAAGAATTAAAGTCTCAAGACTAATTTTTGAAGCTTGAACAATCATCCAACCCCTTTATTTATACATGGTGTGTGTGTGTGTCTATATAATAATAATAATAATAAAAACCAAGGATTGATTTGTATAATTGGAGAAAAAATCAAGTTAATTATATTTTTTACATTATATTTATCTAGGAATTGACTTGATAGTTTGTTCTGGTAAATAAATGGGAAAATTCCACTCTAGATTGATCTTTGGTTTGACAAAACAAATAAATTTATGTTGAAATTAACGCTTAAAAGATCAAAATAAACAAATATGATAGGCTAGGCAGAGGAGAAGAGAAACGTTTCTGGTGTTTGCATGTGGAGGCCAGCAGTTGCACTCTAGAGATGCGTGCAGCTGGCAACGAAATCCACAGCTTGCAATAATATATGGAAGATATTATTTATTTATTTTAAAAAAAAGAAAAGAATATACATTTTTATTAAGAAAAAGAAGATTAATAAATTTAGAAGCTCTTTCAGCTTCAAGCAACGGGGTGTATGACACGCAAAAGCATTGTTGGTGGAGCTAAGTAAATAAATAAATGTGCAAGGGATCATAGCATAGAAAAAATATCAGTGATTAATTAACTACTCATATATACTAGGATGTTTTTGCTAGCAAATGAGTAAAAGGAACCGATTAAGCAAGCTCAATTAATAACAACAGTTCGTGATGATAGACTGATCTATCGAACCTCGCGCTCTTCTCTCCCCTCGTTCGTCGCCTCTACGCTGTCCAAGCTATTCCGCTTCTGATATTTCACTACCTGAAAATATGAACACGATGAAAACGCAACTTTACAAGGAAAAAAGTTATATACAAGCTCAGGGTGAGAATCCTGTGATTTCTGGGATTGCTGTCTCATTGTGCATCGAGTTTAAAAGATAGTAAGAAATACTCTACAGTTTATGTTTGATCAATCCGTAGACAGTAACAATTGCCATTATCAGGGAATGATCTACGTGAGGCTCCACAACCAGAGTCAGCACATCATCTCCCAGTGTGATTCCCGAAGATAATTGTTTTCTCCTCACCTGCATTAACCCAGCAATCTGGAGAATTTAGACCTAAAACCTGCCTTTGCAATAAGGAAAAGTTAAAAATCAGTATGCGGAAGCAGAATACTAGCCTCTGCAATAACATCTCCATCAATGCCTACGATTCTGAATTCTGTTTTGCTAGCCAATTTCTCTACCTGATATTTCTCAAATCCTACAGTAACTTGACAGGCAAAACTTCCCATGCAAATAAATCTGCTATATTTTTTCACCTGGAACCATGGCTTCTCCCTGTTGGCAGAAGAATCCCATCTATAACCATACCAACATCCAAAAAACTGTAACCTCTGCATGGATATCGATCAAGAAGAAGAAGAAGAAGAAAACCACTTACAGTTAATATGATCACAAAATCACACCAAACCAATATCAATCACAAACAATTACTAGATCAGTTCCTGTCAGTACCTTTCTTCGTATCGTAACAAGAACTCTGCCTCGAAGATCCATGAGATAGACCTTATTCCTGCACTTCTTATCATAGTTGTCGACGCGATAAACAACGTGCCCGTCGGAATCAAAGACTGTACAACCGTTAGTTTGGCACAGAAGTGATTTCATCCATATAGTGAAAGTTTGTCTTTCAAAAGACACGAAAGGGTCTAGAGTAGGTCTTTGACTCTGAGGAAAAACTTTTGCCATTGGTGTCAGGAAAGACACTTTGAGATGAATTTATGTTCCAACTAATTTACTTGGCTCGATTGATTATTATTTAATTGGATTATGCCGCGTGAGACAGTTGTGAAGGATAGCATAACAACTTGCGTTTCGCCTGTTGCTGTTATATATATATATATATATATATATATATATATATATATAAATTTTACAATCAAAGGATAAGAAATTGTTGACAGCTTTTGAAAAACGTTGCAGTATATGTAATCCGGATGAATTACACTCAATTTAATCAGATATAAATTAGCTAGCATTGATACGATTTTGTTAGGTTTTAGGCAGGACCATGCCTGTGCCCAACGTCACACGGGCGGCGGCTTCCATGGAGCGCAGCTGGAGTTCTTTAGGGTAAAAATAATAATAATAAAAAGGTCAATACAGAAACCATGTAATCTGCTGGGAACCGATTTATAGATATTTATCGGAATTGTAAAATCTATATGCATGCATGCTTCCTTTCTATAGAATATACCCTCGCATGGGGTTGATTTCCCTAATCCTGTCCCTTTACTGTTTTCAAAATAAAATAACAACCCGATTCGATCCCAAAAAAAAAGAGATTGCGTTTTAAAATTGTTTTTGAAAAAAAACTATATTTTTTTATTTTAAATAAAAAAAATAGTGTTTTTAGATCATTTTTATGTATAGATGTCAAAAATAATTTTTTAAAAAAAAATAAAAAAAATATTATTTAATATATTTTTGAACAAAAATCACTTTAAAAAATAACCTCAATCACACTACCGAACATACACAACCACTTGATATTGTATTTAACTTATAGACAAAATTTAAAGTACAAAAATATTGATATCGTTGTCTCAATTTTATCTCCTTTAACAGCACAATCCTTGCTAACAAGATTTGAGCTTCGTGCAAATGAGAACGAAAAATCATAAATTTATTACAGGTCAAATTCTCAAAATTAATAATAATAAAAAAAAACATTGTAATTATAGTCAGATATTCAATATATTTAATTTTTATTCATCCATTTTTTTTCTTGTTAAAGAAATATATATTACAGTCAATTATATAAAAAAAACCCTAAAAAGTCTGTCGTGATTTTGATAGAACAAGTGGGTTTTATTAAATATCATTTTCTATGCGACCATTTCCATCCATCAAAAACTTCGATGATGGGAAATGAAGATTCCATGCATCTACTACTTAATTAGAGATTTTGACTTCTGTTTTTTTTTTTTTTATGGAGTATCGAGTGCTGGGTGTGTATAGGCTGAAGAAATTATTCTTAAATAGGATACAGTTTTCGATTTTTGTTCTTCCTGGGTTTCGAAATTATATATGTGCTTAATTGCTGGATTAGACTTTCCACGAAATCAAGGAGCTAAGTAAAACAAAAATATCATTGCGTTTTGAAATTGTTTTTTTTTTCCCTTTAAGGTTCTAAGTATTTTTTATGCGAGTTGTAAGCATTTGGAGATTAGAGAGTAAAATATATATGGGAGAAATGTAAGAAAAACAAAAACAAAATATGAATAAAAGATACAATGAAAGGTTTCTCAAGTCTATTGCTTTATATGAAATCATTGTTGTTTTGTGAATCGAGTTGTGAATTTGAAAGGTTAACTTGGTTGATACAATTTGTTGTTATCTCAATATTTTTTAAAATTATTTTATTTTAAATTTTTTTAGTTAAATTATATTTTTACTAGTTATTCAATTTATCTTTGCACTTGTCAAGTCGATTAAGTTATAACTTGTAAGAATCTGGAACAACCGAGTTTTACTCGTTTATCTAGGAATGCAAAAAATATCTAGAGAGAAATGTAGTTTTCTCGAATCTAAAAATAAATGTTAACATCAACATGGTTTAAATATTTTTTTCTACTGAAAAGACTATAGCTACGTCTTGATGTCTTTTTTGCATTAAAAAACCCGATCAGACCCGCAACATAGCGTTGGTCAATAATCTAATGGTTATTAAATAAGTGTGCTTAAATTGTAAGAATATATTTATAAACTTGACATTGATTTTAGGGTATGAATTATATAATTTCAAATTAATTTATAAACTGTGATTATGCGTATTGAATTTAAATATTGTTAAAAAAATTCATCATTACAAGAAAGCATGCAGAGGTATAAATGGACAATAAGCAAAACTCAGTGATCTTGGGTCTACTGAACCTGCAAGGCTGACAAACATGGGCTGTAGGTCTATAAATAAATCAAGATGAATTCACACCCACTTGCTCTGTAGCTTTCGAACCCTAATGTCACCACGAGCATTAAATTAGCCAACCGCTATAGGAATTGGGACCAGACGTCAAACGACGTGTATCACAAATTCATGAGGTCACTGCATACGCTGACATGTATCACAAGAACCCTAGCGAATGATTTGTGATTTTATAGGTATATATGATCGAAAACAATTTGATGGCAAGGAGCCGAAAATCTTCTGCACAGACAACCTAAATATCGCTGCTCTAACATGAACTTCAAATGCAGGAGATCACAGAAAAGGCTGAACCTCCATGGACACGCTGGTATGAACACTGATGAGTAGTGTTTTTTTATGATGTAGATATCTGGTATAATTTACATGTATCTCGATTAATTCTACGAATTTTAAAATTAATAATCGTAAAAGTATAATGAGTATTGTTCTGCATTACAAAATTAGCCGCCATACAATGGACCGGAGCACGTAGAAACCGGCGCCGGTAGTCCTCTCCAAGAGAATAGGCCAGGGTGACTTCAAATTACAGGGACTGGTAGTGAAAAATGGGCCTTGTTCGTTATTTTCGAAGAAAAATCAACAGGCTATCAATGATATCGTTGTTGCGTTGACAGATACTTGATCATCACTTTATTGCATTGAATGGAGGGGTGATTTTTTTTTTTCTGTAGATTGCTGGGGTAATGTTGATATCAAACGACTTGTTGAAGTTTTCAATAGCCAATGTTAGGTTCTTTTTTACATAATTCTATAGCAATTTAATAAAAATAAATTTTGAGAAAATGAAATTGCTTGGAAAGTATTTTAAAAATAAGCATATTTAAATATAACCCTATTGAATTTTTAAAAAAAAATGCTATTTTCAATTAAATTAATTAACAACTCATTTCAAATTTGTAAGAAGATCAACCGCTAAGAAATGAAATTCATGATTTAATAGACAAGAAAAAATGGATTGTTGAGGATATATTAAAACTATGTTTTAATACATTCAGTTTCATTAAAAAAAATCTTAACAATATATTTTTAAAATACAAATATTAAGTTTAAATTTTATTTAGGGAAAGTTTGGTATCGGTAGCACAAGAAGCAGCCCATCAAGGCAAATCATTGCTTTTCACGTCAGTGGCAGCCATGGAAATTTGATATTATTAGATTGTTTCTTTTTCAAATTTCTATTGCAGACAATTGTAGTCACATTCTGTAGATATACAAACTACACCAAACATAGCTAACAATTCTAATTGTTTGTTGAAACTACTATTGAGATTGTTTTTTAAAAAATGTAAAATATATTATAATGATATTTTTTTAATTATTTTTAATTATTTTTTACATCAACACATGAAAATAATCTAAATATATCAAAATAATTAATTTAAAATAAAAAATAAATAAAATTTTATTTTTAATTCAAAAATATTTTTGAAACGGAAAAACAAACAAGATTTCATAGGCATGGTTTTTTTAGGTTGAGAATTCAAATCTTATTAGTTATATTTTGTTTGGAGTCTTATTTTTTTATATAGAAAATTTAGTGAATTCACATGTTTTTATATAAAAATTTTATATAAATATAAATTTATTTGAGATACATGTAATTAAAAAAATTGATAAATAAATAAACTATACCAAACTTTGAAAAATCTTGATTTTCAATCCACTTCGATTGTCACGAGTGGGACAGCTTACCTAATCCCACTATAAAGTAAGCTAAAAAGATAAGGTAATAAAATTAAAATAAAGGAATGTCCACTCAATCTGTAGCGCGTAGATACAAACTCCGCTGATATGACATGCCTGGTTCCATGCAAAACTCCTCTGGTAAAATGTTTTTGAGCTTTGTCGTGTTTATTTATATGTGCTTGTACGTGTGTTGTCGAAGCAAATAATGGAGGAGTTTGGAAGAAAGCGAAAACCCGAAAATAATATAAAATAATATTTATTATTGCTATAGCTGTTATTTTTTAAAATAATTTTTATTTATAAATATATTAAAATAACATATATGGCGAGGATCATCTCATCCACAGAATACCTCCATGGATGTAGTATCCTTTTCAAGAACCCATCAGCATGCCATCTCTCAATTGGGCACAGCCCATCCACGCAGGGCCCGTTAGAGGTCTGGGCAATGGAAGTAGGCCACGTAGATGAGATTGCTATTTTTGTGCAAAATCTCGTTGGTGGTAAAGGACCCCAAAGGGTCCCACTGGGTATTTATTTCCGACAACTTTTCAAGTTCAAATGCGACTGAGCTCATCTGATCATAGTCTTGATTGAAAATCATGAGGCTCCCTTTCAAAAATTTTCTCAAGATTTTATTATGTTTGGGAAGCCCTGCGACGACCCTTCCTATTTAAAAGTATAGTTATGGTTGTTTTTAAAAATATTTTTTAGTTCAAAAATACATTAAAATTATGTTTTTTTTTTTTTTTTAAAATCATTTTAGACATCAGCACATTAAAATGATCTAAAAACATCATATTTTATTAATTTAAACTTAAAAAAAAATTCGAAAAATACTTTTAAAAAACAATCGGAAACACCCCTTCGTGTTTAAACAATCTCCATGCCTTCTGTCAGCGGTCAAATACACGCAGGGAAAAAAAAGCAATAAGAAATATTTGTGTATTAAATTAAAAAATATTATAATATGGTCCTCGCCCTTTACTAATTGTTGTTTTCGTACAGGACCATGAAGGCAGTTCTTATGACTTAAGCAAGATTTTGTCCAAATATAAGTGAGCTTTTGTGGGTGTGGGCCCTTCCTCGGTTGATACCAAAATCAGAAAAGAAAGTGGTGGTTGTTACTCGTCTAATTTTAAGGGTTCAATTAACAACAATATTTTTCATGGGTGTTCATGGAGACATCACACTGTGGATTGTGGCCACGTAATGTTGATTTTATCCTTCCAGAAAGAATTTTGTTACGAGGATAATTTTGTCTTTTCCATGAACACCAATTAATCATTAAAGGGATTATTATTGTTTTTTATTTTATTTTTTAAAGAAAATATAATCACTTATTTGGTCTGGTGCTAAAAAAAATATTGAATAGCTCGCAAAGGGTGTTTATGTTTTCATGTATTTTTCAAGATTTGGGAAAGGGCCTTTCTGCCCTTACAAAAAAAAACAAGGAAATAGCCCTCAAAGGGTGATTCTGTCTGGCAACAAGGGGAGTTTTGAGCATTTTCATATGATTATTTGAGTTTTTAATAATAAAAATAATGTACAATATTTAAATTGTTGACGCATGAGATATGTTTAATGGTTTTTTGTTAGCACGTATGGTATATCCCTCGACGTCAAATATATTGTTTCTCCATGTTATTGTAATGCGGCTAATGCCTCGCTCTCTTCTTCATGGTGCGGTGTGTGGTGGTGCTTGGTAGATACTTTGTTGCATGCAGTTGTTTCATAATTTTCTTTTCATTTCTCAAGTAAATATAAACAAGGATAAATTTGATTAAAAAAATCAACTAAAAATATATTAAAAATAAATAGCAATAAAAAAATAGAACTAGGATCAAAATCAATACAAATACAAACTAATAGAGCATATTTAATTTTTAAAAGAGAAGATTTTAAACCTGAGGCGAGGAAAAGAAAAAAATATATCAAAGCTCAGCCATTCTGTTGTCATGTACACATGTTTAACCACACACAAAAAAAGAATGCAAGGATGTTTCCAAAACCATATAGAAGGTGATGTTTTGCTAACAAGATATCACACATGCTACCCAAAAAACTTGGACGTCACACATTTGTTGGTACATGCATTGGATGTACCACCGGCTCTTGTTTTTAAAATGATATTTTATATTAAGAAAATACAAAGCTTACCTCACTCAACTTAATTACAACTAGAAAATCTGGATGAGAAAACCCATAAAAGTCCTTGGATACTAATTTACTTTACTTTTATATTTTTGTTTTTTAAAGTAATTTAGTTATTTTAATATGTTTAGAGAATAAAGATTTGATAAAACTCCTAGCTTTTATTGAATAGAATTTCCTTTTAAGAATAATTTATTTTAATTTACTGTATTTTCAAAAAAATATGAAAAGACTAGATTATTTATGAAATGATAAATGACAATGAACCCTAAGAAAATGTTGCATTACTCCTAGAAGCAAGTTCAATAGTTTACTATACAAGGGGATGTTTGGGAAAAAAAATGAAAAAAATTATTTTATTTTAAATTAATTTTTTTGTTTTTTTAGATTATTTTCATTTAATAATATCAATAATATTTTTTTTAAATAAAAAATATAGTTTTAAATAAAATAACTTTCAAAACACAACTTCAACCAAAATCTCAATCAACACAAAATTGTATGCTAGATGAAAGCTTGGTGATTCTAGAACACCAACAAAAAGTTATGAGCCAAGCGAGGCTAGCATGGGCTGGAGTGTGGTAACATCAAAAGACTTTGATATATGATTCGAGTGTCTTTGATATTACTTTTACTTTTATGGTTGAAGTTTTTAAAAAACAGTTTCATGAAAAAGCACTTTAGCTGTGATTCAAAATAATTTTTAAAGTGTTTGGTCGAAACTATGATTGAGTTTGAGGTTAATAAAAAATAGTGTCAAGTGTCTGGTTACCAAACTTTTCATATTGCTTTCAACTTGTAAAATTACTTTAAAATGTGTGTATATATATATTGTTTTTTAATATTTAATCTTTAATAATTATAATAATAAAATGTAATTAATAATTCAAGTAAATTATACATTTGTTTTTATCCTCCCATCAAACTACTTGTAATTTCATCACGAACTATAAATTCATACGTGAAGGCCTCTGCGATCCCGAAACAATATATAGTAAAATATCACCTGAAATAAAATTAGAATTGCGAGACAAAAATTATATTATGATCTCCTTCTAATATATTTATTTATATTTTAATTAATATTTTAATTATGTTAATATTAAAAATATATTTTTTATATAAAATATAATAAATAATAAACTAAAAAATACCCCCCCTCTCTCCTCACAAAAATACATAAAAAACAATAATTTGTTGTTTTCCATGAAACACAGGTTTCACATATTTTTAAAATAGAACACACATGATTTTTCAATTTTTTTACATTAACCAAACATCCAAAACAATAATTTTTTCTACACGAATAGTCAGACCTCACTCCCAAACATTCTCGAAGTATTGCTAACTTCTCATTTAGTGCATCAGATGATGAAATGACAATGAAGCGCGGCCGTGAGAATGAAAAGAATATTAGTGGCGGCGGCGGTGCAGGGAAGAAGAGAAGAGGGGATGGAGGGTTGTTGAGGACTTGTCGGTACGAGAAGGTCCAGTATCTCACGAGAAAATCATGCTCATTCGTTGCTAATGCAATCATTAGCGCACTAACACATCGAAACTTCCACTAACAATTGTTTTTATAAATTAATATAACTCAAATTTTATCTCGCAACCGCTCACACACTATCTTTTTTTTTAAAAAAAAATCCTTATTATATAATTTTGTTTTTTTAACTAATTATTATTTTAATATATTTTTCAACAAAAAAATATTTTAAAAAATAATTATTACTAACAAGTTCTAAAAAAATCTCAAAGAAAAGATGCGATTATTAAGAGTGCAAATATAACTCTCTTTTTTTCCATATATTTTATATTAATAAATAATATCAAATAAGTTTTTAGTATTTTTCACTAGTATATAAAATATAAATACTATTTTGATTTTCCAATAAATGAAACCCATTTTTTTATTCTCTTCAGTTGGCCATTCCCTCAAACGAGAAATGCCCTGAAGAAGTTACAGTGTTATTACTAACAAAACTTCTCTTGGAATCTAAGTTTCTCTTGCGTGTACAGTTGAAGTGATTTTGCTATCCTGGGTTGTTGCCAAATCTTGATTTTATGCTTCAACTTAGTAGTACTAAGAGTAGAGTAGGGATAGTTTTCTTGTTTTTAAGATAAACAATGCTTTCACTTTATCACTACCACATTGGAATCAAAGACTTGAACTGTCTTGTGGTTAATTTCTTCTCTAAATAAAAACCCACATCTCCAATCCACTCGGTTGCTTTTCCTTTCGCTTGCTCTTTCTTTGTTTATTGGGTTCATGAGTTCTTTTGGGTCTTATTAGTTTTCTTGAAACAAAGAGAGGGTAGAGATTTCTTGCAGGGTAAAAATGAGATCCTATGCTTCGCTTCAGCTTCTCTCTGTTGTTTCTCTACTTCTTTTTGTGACTTGTGATTCCTTTGCCAGAGATGACGGTATGCATTATCACTCAAGTTCTCAGATCTTGATTCTTTATTATTTTTATTTTTTTTATAAATGCTTTGTTTCGCTGATAAAAAGTTGGAAAAGACGATAGACTTGAATTATCATGATATGAAATTGAGCTAGCTAGTTTCACTAGGCTGAATTGAGCTGTGTTAGCTATGATGTAATCAATGTGAAAACTTCAAGATTCGAACTTGGGTTCTTTCTGCTATTCTTCCTACATTTACTTTGTGACCCAATATCGTTAGTGGCATTGGAAGTCATGTGATCTGAAAGTAATGCACGGTACTGAAATTTACTGACCTGAGAAAGTGCTGAACTTTGGTAATTATAGAGTCTAGTACTTTTCACTAATTGGAATTTATGAACTTCTGGACAGTTGGGGCACTTACAGCATTCAAGGAAGCTATATACGAAGACCCACATATGGTTTTATCCAGTTGGAATGCCTTAGATGCAGATCCTTGTGGTTGGTCTGGCATTTCTTGTTCTTTTGCTGGAGACCATGTAGTAAAGATGTAAGATATGACCCGTCAATTTTTTCTTTGTCAAACTTCTGGATTAGATACGTTATAGTCTTTCTAAAGTTAGATCCTGATGCATAGTATATGTGTAGGTGCATTTTATCAGTGAATCAAGTTTGACCATTTATCTGTTGGAATTCTGTTTTTGCAGAAACATAACTGGGTACTCTTTAAGGGGATTTCTTGCCCCAGAATTGGGTCAGATCAAATTTTTGCAACAACTGTATGTTTCTTTCTTCTTCCTCTTCCTTTTGCTATACTGATACGTATGCTTTGTATTTAAATCTTATTTTCTTTTTCATTGTTGTTTGATGTTTTGTAGAATCTTGCACGGTAATAATCTGATTGGTATTATACCAAAAGAACTGGGAATGTTGAAATACCTCCAGGTCTTGGATTTGGGAGCAAATCAATTAACGGGCCCTATTCCTCCAGAGATTGCAAATCTAACCAGTGTCATGAAAATGTAAAAGAATTTGTTATTGTGGTTAGTAATTGGACTTGTATGGTTGGTGTTATTTGAATTTTTCTTATTTTCTCATTTTATGTTGTGGTAGAAACCTTCAGTCCAACGGGTTAACAGGAAGCTTGCCTCCTGAACTTGGCAATTTGAAGTCCCTTCAAGAACTATGGCTGGATAGGAATAGACTTCAAGGATCTGTTCCTGCTAGTAGCAGCTCAGATTTCACATCTAGTGCATTTGGAATGTAAGTATAATTCTGAATGCATATAACTCTTTGTTTATGATGCAAAATTAGAGGGAAGAAATAAATTCTAGTTAGCAACAACACTATTCTTATTAAAAGTTGTTGTACAAGAATGTGATTATACAAGTGAAAAACAGTTCCACTAGAAATCTGAAGCTTTAGAATGAGACATATGATAAGTTTTAATCAGTTGAACCTTGTGTTTTTTTATTCCTTAAATTTGTTACTTATAACTCACTCCTGCTTCAGGTATGCTTCAAACACAAACTTAACTGGCCTGTGTCGAATATCTAAATTAAAAGTGGCTGATTTCTCCTACAACTTCTTTACTGGGAGCATTCCTAAGTGCTTGGGGTATCTTCCTAGGTGCATAAGCTTACTCTAAGCCTTATCCTACTAGGTTATGGATGCTACATAAGCTTACTTTGTTTAAATATATGTCATTCAGCACAAGCTTCCAAGGGAACTGCCTTCAGAACAAAGATCCAAGACAGCGTGCCTCCTCTCTTTGTGGTACGTCTGAAATGGGTTTTTCAGCCTTCAGGCTCCCATTGTTGTATTTGTGAACTATACTACTGTGTGTCAATATGCCTATGGATATTAATGTTTGAAATGAAGAGCAATCCCCCTGGTACGCACAGTATGAGCATGGGGTTGTCTGTTTCTATGTGAATTGGTAGTGATATGTCATCATAAATGCCTAGTCATGCTAGAAAGCTTGATATTTGTTCCCCATCAACAGAATTGGATTCCTCTTTACCACTGTCCTGTAGAGTTTTCTTGCTCTTTCAGTCTGTGCTCCAAAACGATTGTGGTGTGTGACATTCAAGTCCTTAGATTTTTTAAACAGTGTTGCCCTTCTCTCAAAGGCCCCAACTGTCACATAATTCATTTATTTTTTGTTTTTTTGGAATTGAGGGGAGATGTTGAAGACCTAACCCAAATGCATGGGCTCTTATACTCTCCTAGTCTCCTTTGTCCTTGTTACTCCTGTCATTGCTTACAGAAAGCTCAAATTGGGATGGAAAGGGGAGGGTGTACTGAACTTTGTAATAACAGGTGTCTGGTGGCCAGTAATAAATTACAGTGATTATACTGACCGATTAATTCCTTTTATAGATCACACTCCACCTGCCAGAGCCCAACAAACAACAAACTCCAAGCACCAGCCTGTTGAAGATTTAGCCATGCAGCATCGTAGGGCATCAAAACCTGCCTGGCTTTTGGCTCTGGAAATAGTGACAGGAACCATGGTGGGTTGTCTCTTTCTTGTTGCCTTTATAATTGCTCTTCAGAGATGCAAGAACAAATCTACTCTCATAATCCCCTGGAAGAAATCATCGATTCAGAAGGAGCATGTGACAGTATACATAGGTTTGCTTCCATATTACCAAACCATTACCTATGCTTCAGTGTTATTTAAGTGTTTTTAAGAGTAATTTGTGTTGTCTTATTGTGTGTATATCTTGCACAGATTCTGAGATGTTAAAAGATGTAGCGAGATTCAGTAGGATGGACCTTGAAGTGGCCTGTGAAGACTTCAGTAACATCATTGGCTCTTCTCCAGACAGTTTGGTTTACAAGGGAACCATGAAAGGTGGGCCTGAGATTGCTGTCATATCCCTCAGCATCAAAGAAGAACACTGGACAGGCTATCTTGAACTCTATTTTCAGAGAGAGGTGAAGACTTGTTTCTTGTCACTGCAAATTTTTAGTATAAAGCTTTTATAAAGAAAAGACTGAACAACTACAGATGTAAAAGCTGAAAACTTTGGGATTGCCTTTTTTGAGACGGTTTTTTATTAATTTTTTATCCAATTCAGGTGGCAGATTTGGCAAGATTAAATAATGAGAATGCAGGAAAGTTGCTGGGATATTGTAGTGAGAGCACTCCATTTACGAGGATGTTAGTCTTTGAATATGCATCAAATGGAACCCTGTATGAGCACCTTCACTGTAAGTCGAGTTTCTTGCTTAGGACAATCAACATTTTTAAGATGTGATATACTTGCATAAAGTTGATCAAACAACCTGCATGGATGCAGATGGAGAAGGATGCCAGTTAACTTGGACACGGCGCATGAAGATCATCATAGGCATTGCTCGTGGACTTAAGTACCTTCATGCGGAACTTGACCCACCTTTTACTATATCAGAGTTAAATTCCAGTTCTGTGTATCTCACAGAGGACTTTTCCCCTAAGGTACTCAGTGATGCCTCACTCTATATTTATAAACAAGTGTTAACTTAACCCATTTTAGACAAGAATGAAAAATCATGTTCCTGAGTCTGCTGGCACTTACCTTTTGGTATCATGGAAAAAATGGAATTGTTTGTGAGGTTAAATTCCCCTCAGATAAGTCAATTTTTTTTAGCTATGGTCACTGCTAGCTTATGTAACCCGAAAGAATCGTGTCAAACAATCCATCACTATCTTCTCATCCGAGAACTGGAAAACTTGAACGAGCTTTGGTAGCTTGGAAATCATTGACCTAGCCACACTTGGTTTCTAGGGTCCATTCATTGGTTTCAGCATGTAAAATCTTCAATCTGTCTGAATCTGTCTTTGTAACCAGAAATCTATAAAACTTTGTTCCTCTGAAATTTCTATTTGGCTGTCCCGTAGGTGGTTGATTTTGAAAGTTGGAAGAGTATTCTTGCAAGATCAGAGAAGAACTCAGGCTCCATTGGAGGCCAAGGTGCTTTCTGTGTACTTCCAAATTCTCTGGAGGGACGCCATCTCGATGTCCAAGGGAACATTTATGCTTTTGGTGTTCTATTATTGGAAATAATCAGCGGAAGACCTCCACACTGCAAGGACAAAGGGCGCTTGGTAGATTGGGTAAGAAATCTTTTGTAGCTAAACATTCACAGATTTCCATTGAGGTAACCTCAAAGCATGTATCTGGAAAAATTATTGCCCATATAACCCAAGTGGCAAAAGGCTTAAAAACTTTTCTATTCTATAGGCGAAGGACTTCCTCGAACTGCCAGAAGCAATGGCTTCTGTGGTGGATCCCGAGTTGAAGCATTTCAGATTTGAGGACCTCAAAGTTATATGTGAAGTGGTAAGCCTTTGCATCCATCCAGACCCCATCAAGCAGCCTTCCATGCCGGAGTTGAGTGCCATTCTAGAGAGCAGAATTGATACAACTATATCTGCCGACATAAAAGCATCTTCTTTGGCATGGGCTGAACTTGCGCTGTCATCATAATCGATTTGAAGCTTGACGCTAACACACTGTAAATCAGATTCATACAATTGTAGCAGTCCTTTCTTTTCTTTTACTTTTTTTTTTCACACTCCAGTTATCTGAATTCCTTGTAAATGTGTTGAATGTGTGCGTGCTAGAAGAAACAAAGAGCTTCTTTATGACAATAGCGTCATTGTATACCATTGGATGAGTAAAGTTATGACAATAGTGAACCGATTCGGCAATTTATGTTCTCCTGATAGTGTTCCTTGCTTCTTCTTTTTTTAATTTTGCTTGTAGTATACTATTCATCAAAAGCTTGAAACCTAACGGAGCATTAGTCAAGCCAAAGGGTATTACCTTGAATTCATAATGTCCCCGATGAGTTTTGAAGGTTGTCTTTTATACATCTTCTATATTCATTCTCATTTGAAGATAACCTTATATCAAATCTAGTTTTGAGAAGTATTTGGATCCATTAAGTTCATCTAACAGCTCATCTATGAGAGGAATTAAAAAAATATTTTTGATTATAAGATTTTTCAGCTATCTGTAATCTACACCATCTCTATGTATTTATCCAGTGATGTTAATTTTGTTTTGTTTCGTATCATTTAAAAAAACAAGATAAAACAACATAATTTTTAGCTCGTTTAAAATTTTGGTCCGTTCCGGAAATTTCAGCCGGAACGTTTTTCGTTCTGTCCATTCTGTTTCAACCAAATAATATTTTTTTTTTTAAATAATGAATAATTGTACAATATAAATCATCTCTTAATCCGACCATTAGATTGAGATGAAATTTTACGAGGAGTCTCTTGATATATTTATATATATTATGTTAAAATTTTTAAAGCAATCAGAGAATGTAATGATCTTACGAGATTGATGATGACACTCTCGTAATATTAAACATGCTCATAATTTTATTAAGAAAAATCATTTTATTGTGTCTTTTTTTTAGATTAAATTGCACAATTCTAAATAATTTTGTTTTTGAATTTGAAGTAAATTTGTTTTTGAATTAATATATTTAATCATATATGTATATATATAAACAGTATAACCCTAAAACGGCATGCCGAAACATCCCGAAACCAAAACATTCAATTCCAATTTAAAAAACAAAGCAACAACTGAAATGAACCTTGGTATTATCCTTCTTTCAATATAATCGAAGATGCAAAAGGGCTTAAACTATGTTGGATAATTTTATTTATAAAAATCTTATTCACCAACTTTTGTATTTCCTCTTTGCGAACAAAAGAGCTTGTATAAGGTCTGATGTTTATTGGTTAATCACTAGGAATAAAAGGAATTTTATCATCATGCTTCTTTTATGGTGGTAAGGTCGTCTTTGGTTCAACGAATACAAGCTGGAATTCTTCAAATAATATTGTCACTCCTACTTTACTCTCTTTTTTATTGGATTCTTTTGAGATTGTTAAGAAAAATAACTAACCACCATAACCAAATATGCTTCCTTTAGATTCTTGTGAACCATTGTTGCCACCATCATCTCTAGTTGAACTTCTTCAACCATTTTTTTTAACTCAATAATTCTTTTTTTAATAAACATTTTTTTTTATGAAGTCAAATAGGACATTAATCAATTTACTCTCAACACCATTTCACACCTCCTTAACTTCAATAGTCTTGGCTACTATAACAACCAATGTAGTAACTCTTTCCACCACTTTCTTGACCTCTTTAGCAACACATTCATCAATAAAGTTGTGGGTGCTCCACTGTCAATCAAGACTGCAAATTTCCGTTCAATATAGCTTTTTTTAATCCTAATTGTGATATGGGCAAACTTTATGTTAATGCATTCAATGATAGGCCATATTCTTTAATATTTTCAGAATCTATCTCATTGTTGTTAACTTACATTGCCTCCACAGAGTCTTCATTCTTATTCCTCATATTTTTCTGTCATATGTATACTTTTTTGCTTACATAAATGGCCAAGACTTTACTTTTCTCCATGCTTGTAACATTGTCTCTTTGTTCATAAATAAATTCTTAAGGATGCTTTGAACCTTGTGTTGCATCATTCTTCACTGGATTGTAAGACTTTGATAGCGGATTTTCTTAGCACCTGTTAGCATTGATTGGAACCATTGATCTTGTGGCCATCTTATTCTTTCTTACTTTTAATTCCTTCTGCCATTTAGATTGCTCAAACTGAACTTTAAAACGTTTAACATAGACTTTACATCTTCCTTAAATCCGCTAATGAAGCTTGAAATGCAATAGGATTCTAACTTTACTGTCTTCAACCATGTTTAATAGTAATGAGTGGGTTTTTAGGCTCATCAATTTGTTGAGAATTGATCTTAACAAAGAGAGTAAAAGAAGCGGGAGAAGAAAAGAACAGTTTACAACACTACAAAATTGCAGAATTTTCCTTTATTGATATTTCTTGACATTCACGTTACAGAAACCAAAGGTTTATATACATTTAATTTCCCTCCAATTCTAATTGCCTAACTAACAGAGAAAATAAAATACTAATTGCCACTAACTGTTTATTTATCAACAAGATTCACGTGCTAATTACACCAAGAAGAACTTCTGCTTCTCTGTTGTTCCAAGACTTGTACTCAGCAAATATTCCCACATACTTCTAATAGTTTTTTCTGCTTCTGACTCCTGTTGTAAGAGAAACTACATCTAGACTTTCCTTGCAGCACACCCACTCAACTACTCTAACTGAACACAGTATATCAAGTAAAAAATATCAGGTCTTCCTGGCAAAGGCATTCTTAAGATTTCGTAGCGTCATCACCAACTGTTGTCTTTCACCTTCTACCTGTGCAAACTTGAGACTTAGCTTTCTTGCATCTCCTTCAGTTCATTTCCATTGATTTGTTTCTCTCCTTCAATGACTCTAGTTCACCCAGCTCCTCATTGGCATTGTGGTCTGTGTTGTTGATAGAGCAGGTTTTTGGTTCATACTCTGATACACTGGAATGATTGCTGGAAGGAAACAGCAAAAGATTTCAATCACAAGAACAAGCTAGGAGCAAAGTAGAATAGAAACCATCTAAAATAGAACTATTGTTTCTTCAAAATCATACCTGCTGATTGAAAGTTTTAAATTCCCATTTTCTTCGGACATCCCTGATGTACTACTTCTTGGTTTCTCATCTCTGCTTCTTAAGTCTTCAGCAATGTAAACATTTGGAGTAATCCCAATGTTGTCTTCAGATGACTGCATTGCAGGCCCAACAATTAAGATTAATAAACAGTGTTATTTTGCACAATTAATGAGTTTGAAAGAAGATATAACAGTTCAATCTTGATAGACAACTAGTTGCTCAAAGATCAAAAAAGGAGCCTCATCTATTTCTTCCATGGCTCGAACTCATCTATGTCCAGATATATAATGATTATCATTGCTAACCTTTCGGGGTTGGTTGCAGCAGAAACTTGTGCAATTCTGGTCGAGTTTTTCCACTCTGCCCTCCAATTCTTCAATTTTGTTTTGAAGATTCCTTTCCTTCTCTGAAAACGAATTTGCAGAGGCTTCTAGAGAAGTTTCCTTTAACTTTATTTGTACCTGCCACACAAAATCACAAGAAAGGGAGTATTGTAAAGTCAACTACAATTGTGCCAAATCAAGAACAAAATTTCATAAAGCAGAGTGCACTCGGATTAGGCAAACCAGAGAATATGATGAGAAGATCATAAAGGGTTTTGTCCATCTTGCACCAGCTATTTTGCCCTTGCATATTCTAGTTGAAAATTGTAATTAAAAAAACTTGGAAATAAAAATTTACCACGAGCAATTTTATTTTCTCCCTCAGATTTGCGACCTCTTTAGAGCCATAAGGAACTGGAAGAAACTTATAGTTTCTCGTGATACTTTTTGATCCTTCAGAAACTGCTATGCATTTGTTGCTTTCCTTGAGTTTCTTCTCCATGCTGGTCAAAGCATCTTCCTTCTTCTTCAGCTCACTCTTTGATTGGACTAACTGCTTTCTAAGTTTTTCTTTTGCCAACTCATCCTCAAACAGAGAATGTTTCAAGTCATCACACTGAGCTTTAAGCATTCTGACCTCTGATTGCAAGAGACTCATTGATGTCTTCATTTGTTCCAGCTCTAAACTCATATTTTCTTTCTGATCTGCTTGCTCCGAAAGGCCATTGTTTTCTATTGAGAGCATTTCAAGCTCGGCTCTTAGGCCTTGGATTTCATGGGAGAAGTTTCCACCACATTCTTCATCATGCTTCTTTTGCTGTTCAAGCTGTCTGGATTTATCCTCAATTTCCATCAACATCTGTTTGGAAAGAACATGCAGTTTTGACTCATAATCATCCTTAACAGATTGGAGCTCTTCATTAGCTTTCTGAAGCATTTCTTCCAGTTGTCTTTTCTGCATATGTAGTTCACTAGCTTCTGCAAGCGCTTTCATAGCTACCTTCTCATTTGCATCAAACGTTGAGGCCATTTTCACTGACAACCTCCTAAATTCTTCCTGCAGTTTCTCAGCTGTATTAGCGTTTTTCAATTTTATCTTTCGCAAGGCTTCCTCTGCTTGAATGGCTCTCTGCTCCTGCTCAACTCTTGCACTTGTTACAGCCTCCAGATCAACATCAAACTCTTGGGCCTGCTGATCCAATTCTTTCTCCAAGCTCATTATATGGGTTTCTAGTTGCTTTATGGTGGTCAAAGAGTCAGTATTTCCCTTTGACTGTTTCTTTAGTTCATTTTCTAAGCTCTCAACCTGAGCTTCCAGTTCATTTATGTTGGGAAACGAGGGGGAACATTCATACTGTATCTTCAGCTGTTCTTGCAGCTGACTTTGCTCTAATTTATATGACATTTCATGGTTCTCCTGCTTCAATATCTCATAGTCGAGTTCCAGCTGCTCCATTTGAATCTCTAGCTCATCTTTATCTCTCCTATAGATCTCTATTTCATTGCAGAGGTACATGATCTTTTGCTCCAGAAGATACATTTCTTTAGAATCCTTATGCTCCTTAACAAGTTCTTCCAATGCCTTTTGCTCTTCATCATCATCAGTCGTACTTCTTGAGATTGCTTTCTCATAGGATCTTACTTTGTTGGAAAGGTAAAATGTTTCCCTACTTTTCTGTTCTAACATTTCATTGAGGTCTTTCACAGCAAGTATCAACTCAGCATTTGACTCCTTTGTTTTCTGAAGTTGTAGCCAGAGGTTGGAATTCAGGTCCTTCTCATAATTCAGCTCTTGTCGAACTTCTTCAAGAAATGGATCCCCACGTTTGAAAGGTGACTTGGTTTTGCTTTTTGCCTCCTCCATGCATTTCTGAAATGCCTTAAGTTTCTCACACTCTAACTTGAGAGTATCTCTTTCCCCTTTTAATCCCAAGATTTCTCTTGAGAGGTCCTGCCCCCTTTTGCTCTCTTTTACAATTTGTTTCCGCAGAGTTTGTATTTCCATCTCTGACACATCTTGCTGTCTTGCCATCATAATGAGTTCAGACTTGATTTTTTCCATCTCAATAGCTGAAGCTTGTTGAGATCTCTCTCTTGCAAAGGTGCCTTGAAAACTATTTTTCAAGTCATCATTACTTATCCCATGAGCAGAATCAGCACATAACTCCCATTGTGGCTGCTGATGTTCTACATAGCTTGCTGCGGAAGCATTTGCTTTTGGCAGGTGAGATGCTGAAGTGAGGGTTCGGGATGATAGAAAGCTAGTAGGGTCCTTTAGCATGTTGTTTCTCAATCCAAGTTCTTGAGGGGCATTGAGCCCAAGGCCACTTTCAGAACTTGACATTGTAATGAATCCACTAGAAGTTCTGTCATTGTCATTTAATTCAGCATTGTGGGGGGCAATGATTAGCGGTAGATCCTGTAGAACAACAAAAATACCCATCATATTTTCATCAACCATCTACAAAATTAGAGAAGAAAACTGAAATGGCTGAAAAAGTAGAATTCTATTTGATTGTTCCAAGTTTTATGCCATGATATCTAATTTTATGAATCATGCAAGAAAAGAATTACAGAAATGATTTCGGGCACAAGACTTGAAACTTACTTCACTTGAGTGACTATTAGTACCCTCATCTCTGTTACTATTGTTTAATTGGGTGTTCAAGGTTCTGCTCTGGGATTTTATGTTTATATCTTCAGCTTCAACCACCTCACTGCAAAATATTGTAGGGAAAAAAATCTATAAACCCTTCAAAGAAAATTATGGAAACTTAAAAAAATTGATAACAAGAAATGATATTTCATCGTACCTTTGCTCAACATCTTCTTGCAGCCTCTGGATTGAAACCTATTGAAAACCAACAGCTGAAGTTAAATTGTGTACTTCAATTACAAAGTGAAATTCTCAATCTTAAAGACAAGGAAGGTTTTGTGGGAACCAAGAATTATATCCGTGACCGGTATAAGTGAGACAGAGAGAGAAGAAAAAACCTCACATGCAAAACCCCGTCAGATTTTGAATTCTTGAGGGGAAGAGAAACAGTGGAAGGTATAGTTGCCTCAGCATAATCAGCAAAGTCTATAGAAACTTCTCCGACTAAACTATTTTTCGATGATCCCTACACAAACCCAAAAAATCCGATCATACAACAGACACTCGACAAAGTTGTGCAATATAAGTCAATAATTTAGTAAAATTCCTTACAGCTGAGACAACAAAATGGTATATTCTCTCATTGATCTTCCCAGTTTTCGCATCACGAATGTATTTCACTGTTTCATAGACCGGGTAATCCCATCGACAACTTTCTTCTCGGAGTATACCCTTCTCTAATCTCACTGTTGGCTTCCCTACATCTCCAGGAACCACTGATATAGCCAATGGACTCGCATACAATTGCGGCAGCTACATTCACAGATCACCACAAAAGTTCCTTACTTTTTCCAATTTCTCGATCACATTTGCCAACAATGAAAGCAGGATTATAATTCTTAGCTTAATTCAACTAACAAAATAAAGCATGATCTTGAATTATATATATAAGGTTCAATTTATAAGAAAATTCTGGCATTTTCTTAGTATCCAAACAGAACTAAGTGAACCCACCACCGAAAATTCACTGAAAAAAAAATCCAAATCTTTCACAAGAACATCTATACAATTATCAATATAAAGTTAGAACTTAAACAATATATATAAAAAAGCAGAGAACTTCAGTTCAAAGTATTAAATGTTAGGGATTGAAGAAGCAGATAGTTACAGGTACAATATGAAAAAAAAAGCAATATGTTTGCCAGTGAAAGTACCTGAGTTGCATGAAACTGCAATTTAAAGACAGTTTTGATCTTGTTCTTCTCCCTCCTCCATCTCGCCGACCTGAACATTTTCTCCACCGAAATATCCAGTAACTCACCGGGATTCCGGCCAAACAAGCCGTAAAATCACCATTCCAGCGAGCGACCCATCCAATGCAAACAAAATATAGAGAAGCAGTGAGTCGGTAGGAGTGTACAGGTGAAGGTGCGGGCTTGCGAGTCCAATGCGAGCTGGAAACTGAGTCAAAGAGAGCGAGTTGAGAAGCAAAAACAGAGAGGGTGGGGTTGGGAAACAGAGGAGACAAGTAAAAAGAGACGTAGCGGATCTAAGAAAAGGTGGGCACGTGACATTTCTCTCCTTTCTTTCCAGAATCTCCCTCTGTGTTAGTAGCAATCAGGCTTCCAAAAAGTCTGACACTTGTGTTTTTTTTTTTAAAACAAATTACCAAAGATAAATAAATGAGTTCAATTAAAATTTGAATGAATTAACTAGTAATTAAAACACAGGGTTAAATATGGTAGATGGCGAAGGGGTTTTTTGGGGTGAGGGAACATTAAATACTGTCATATGTTTTTCCGATTGTAATTAACAACATGCATCTCATTGGACTTTTATAAGGTAATAATAAACAATGTCTTGCATGAAATTAAATTTTGCAATCTCCTTATTATCTTCTTACAAAAATTGTGATTTTTCACTAAAAACAATAATAATCATGTTCTGGAATGAAATGACAAACACCTCCACCTAGGACCACATTTGCATGGGTGTTTTTCTTATATTGTCAAGGACCACCATATCATAACATCCAATCATGCAGTATCACCTGTTTTTGTTTATATATATATATATTGTTTAATGTACTGTTGTCAAAATTTAATTTTAAAAAATAATAATAAATAAATAAATAAATAATAAAAACAATTCCGGCTTCCGCTGTAAGTAAAAATCACACCTTTTCTTTTACGGTCAAGGGAGCCCACTTTATGAACTCGTAGAGGGAGGTGCTGAAGGACAGTAGGGGGTGGAAAAGAGCAACATGGGAACCAACGTCAACGGTCACATCTTACGAATAAACATATGCTTAACGATTAATCTTTCTAACATTTTAAATCTGAAGAAAATGACTTCATAAATAAAACGCATAAAGGAGTGATTTTTATGACTTTTCATAATAATGTAACCTTCAATTACGGCCATCTTACAAGTCGTCATCAAACCACCATTGATTGTCCACGAGACGCTGAGTATTGCACTCCTATTTTGTGATTAATTTTACTGTGCCTTTTTAATGTAAAAAGAATAGGTACTATAAACGTGATTTTACTAATAAAAAAAATTATAAACTTTAAATCTAATAGATATACTAAATAAGATATATTAAGAATTATATGTTTCTTATGATTGTTCTTAAACCAATTTTCAACTCTAAAAAAAATAATATTGTTATAATTTTAATTCGGGTGTATTCAAAAAACTAAGAATAATATAATGTACTTGAATTATATAGAGAAACTCTTTGACATTTTCTTTAAACCTAGCCCAACAAGTTAATTTTGAAGCCTCTTGACTTGAATCTTTGTTTGACTCGTTTTAAATTCAATCATGTAGGAGTTTGTTGAATCATGACTCAATTGACTTTGTAGATCCAAAAAAAACTTGAATGGTCTATAAATATATGTTTTCATTGAATATATATATATATTATGAAGACAATATATTTTAAAAACCATTAGTTTTAGAAAATAAATATCAAACTTAATCGAGCATATGATCCGGGTTGCTAGTTTGGTTAGTTGGTCTACCCTAGTAAAACCATGGCCCAAGTTATGGACTCAAGTAGGTACAAAAACTGTCTTTATAAAATTGTTTTTTATTTAATTATATAATTAAAAATAGTCACAGTAAAGTGACCAAATAAAATTTATAAACAAACAATTAAGATGGTTGTAAGAAAAAACATTTGCTAATATTATAAAAAGATTTAGATAATCTTATTCAAAAAAAAGGAAAGATTGAATGGTATTTCATAAAATTCTATGTAAAATAATTTCTTAATTAATCCAAGAATTTAATAGAATAATATATCTAATTAGAATTACTTTATTTTCATGGAATTAAATTTAGATTATTAAAAAAAAAAACACATGGCCCATCACGCAGGAGCCATCATAAATAAATTAGGACAAATGTGTGGACCTATTAGCCTAGGCCCATATAACAGCCAACCCATTATTTTTTAAAAGAAGAAGAGACGGTGTGTCGTTATTATTATTTTAAAATTCTTCATCCACTATACAATCAATTTTTGACTTCCTATTATTTTTATATATTTTCTTAAGGTATAAAAAACAATCAGCATGGATAAGAAAAATCTAGTTAATGCCAACGGTTGTCGTTCATATTCTTGTTTGACATTAGATTTTAAAAGTGTTTTTAGATTATTTTTATTTTGTATTTAAAATTAAATTTTTTTTAGTGTTTTTAGATTATTTTCATGCACTAATATTAAAAATAATTTTTAAAAAATAAAAAAAATATCATTTTAATATATTTTTAAAATCTATTTTCAAACATGTCGTTAGACAGCTGGCTTGGTTGTGAACTGTGATCATATAAGCTGCAATTTGTTTGTCCCAGGGACCAGATGGTTATTAATTTGTACTCGTCAGTTTGCCACGTATCCATATTACGTAATTGGAAAAAAAAAGATATGTGATTGTAAATGAACTTGTGTTTCGACATAGCCATGTGTTTGAGGGCCTCTTTCAATTTTCACAGGCCCATGAAGAGGTGGAGCTCCACCGCTGTTGGGCCACTATATTCCAGCAGCATTCTCTCCCATTATTGTTTCACGGGGATACCAGCATTATTGATCAAACATTTATGTGCGTTTAGTTGTTCAGCACTCACATCACATATTACCATGGCATTGCTGCCCCTACATTTTGAGAGGGCGGCTGTGGTTGATTTTTAAAGTGTTTTTCATTTAAAATATATTAAAATAATATTTTTTTAATTTTTAAAAATTATTTTTAACATTAACACATCAAAATGATTTAAAAACACAAAAAAAAATTCATTTAAAATGATTTTTTTTAGGAAACGATGGTACAACCGCCCTCTCAAGCAACTTCTATATATATTCATTCATTTTCTTCACTTTGAAGTGAAAGTAAATTCATGTAATGAGCCCTAAGTGTGAACTTGATGTTGTGTTTTAAAATATTTTTGAAAAAAAAATTAATTTTTTTTTGTTTTAAATTAATTGTTTTTTTTATTTTTCATGTCATTTTGATATGTTGATATTGAATATAATCTTTAAAAAATAAAATAAAAATTATTTTGATGTAGTTTTGAAAAAAAAATACTTTAAAAAACAACATCAACTATTATTTTAAAAAGCTTTAAATTTGGCGATGGTGTACGGTGAAATAAAATGTCGGTCCAATGTTCGAAGACATTGGCTGATTAAATCAAAAGATAACAAATTTATCATGATACCTATGGGGTAAATATCCAGCCCCATTATATAGGGAAGGAAAAATCTTCAAGTGAGCAATTCTAAGCTATTATTTCATTCTTTGACTGATGAAGTCTTAAAGTCACCATTGAAGCTTTAGTGGCACCGAAACTCAAAACTTCTTCTCGGAAATGTACCAGGTAATGATGTGCTATGATGATTCCTGTAAATAGTGGGATCATGTAGTGGCAAAAATAATCCACCTTGAGAGAGAGATAAAAAAATCTGTGAGTGAAAATATTGTAGTCATTTACACTTTGTTAATGTTTTGTTTGGTAGTGTAATTAAAAATGTTTTTTTATTTTTTTTTATAAATATATTAACACTAAATCATTAAAAAAAATATTTACAATAAAACATTAAAAAAAATCAAAAATATTTTTAAAACTCAATAACAAGATCCCGGAGGAAAGTGTTTTTCGGGGGAGGTGTACCGCACTTGTGAGTTATTGCGCGTGGCAAAGGCGCTAGGTGGGATAGAAAGGAAGCCAGCGAGAAGGTCAAATGGTGACCGGACAACCATGGACGAGAGAGCTGTGAGTGCAATTCGATTGCACTTATTAAACGCAACGTAAATTAAAAGGTCACTAGACTCGAGACATTTTACATGTCAATGACAATTACCGACAGATTACATCATTTTATGGTTAATTACATCACTTTCTCTGTAATTTATTTATTGCATCTATTTTATATTTTTAAAAAATATTTTATACACTCTAAATTAATCCAGAATTTTTAAATCAGATGAAATATATAAATTAACCTCATATATATGTTTTATCTAAAACTGATCTAAGCAACATATTATAGAGTTGTACTTGTATCTACCCCACAACAATATGATAAACTCACAATCTCAGAAAAACAATAACAGTGCAAATTGTTTTCGTACAAAAAAAAGAGGAACCCAGAGGCACAAAATTCCTGATTTATATTTCTTGGGTAACCAAGGAGCTATACAATCGGTACAATAAATATATTTACAAGGTATCTCTCATGCTTTCAGCGATGGGGTTTTTGGTAGGCGTTGATCTAATCGTTGATTTCAATCAATTAAGCAAGGTGGATGCTGATTTTTTTTATTAACGTTCTGTGATTAACAGTTTGTATATATTTTGACTAATTTTATAAGTTTTAAAATTGATCACCATGTAATTTTTTAGTTATTATTATATTAATAATTATAGAGCTCTAATCTGAAACCACATGAAGAGTAATCCTTTTAGTTATAAGTTTTATCATTGAACAAACTATTAAGAGCATGTTTGAGAGTGTGATTAAAATTATATAATTTTTATTTGACATTAGTATATCTCTAATGATGCTAACAAAAATTAATTTAAAATAAAAATTAAAAAAATATTTTCTTAAAAGGCTTTTTTGAAAGTCAGGTCTGGTGAATGCTGATTTTGATTAATTAAGCGAGGTGGGTTATGGCAGGAATCCGATTTTCGAGGTTTTGACTGTGCACCTCTCGTCCTTAATTTTCAAGTTTCAAATTATGGCAGTCAGGAGATGTGAACTTTTCAACACCCACAGTAACCGTGTTTTTAAAACAAATGACAAAGATGTGTTAGGTGATGTGAAAAAGCAGGGAATAATAGTTTCATTTATCAGATATTTTGTGTATGTCAGGTTGTGACCGTTGGATCGGAAAACATCATCATGATTAAGAGCAAGAAAAAGAAAAAAAAAAAGCTACAGTTCAAATTCTTCAAGGAGAGGATTAACTATTCACAAGAAAACTGGATTGCCTCTGCTAATTTACTTATTTGCTTCAATCTGAAATAAAACACAAGTACATTATCACTGAATCAACAATACATACCCTAACCTTTTTTTAAGGTGATGAATGATTTGAACCATGAATCAGTGGTGATATTATCTCTTACAAAATTTATGAAAGCAATGCATTCTCTACGTGCCTTGACATCAAACTCAGCGTATATAACCTGCGGCATGAACAGCCACAAGGCAGTAGCCACCACAAATGCCAACGCCGACAACCTTGAAACCACCGTGGGCTGCCTGCATTTACCATTAAAAGCTTTTTTTATGACAATCTCAATAGCCAAAGAGATCCCGTGTACGAAAAAGAAGCAGGTGAGCTCCCATGTGGGCTTCTTTCTTCCGATATAGTAGAAAATGAGTTCATGCATTATTCCAGACACCAAGAATGATGCCAGAACCCCTGGTAGCGCCGCCCACTTTTTTCCGATCAAGTGGCTAGAAATGGACGTCACTGGACTGTATACGGTTTGGTGTAGGATACTGGTGACCATAAGATTCCACCTTCGACCCCAGAAGTCCTGCAAAGAGGTGGCTAGGTATGGCTCATGGAACTGTGGCTCGAGCTCTAGACGGAGATAGACTCGAGCAAAGGCTGCAACCACTGCTAAGACAAGTTCTAGACCAATGTAAAGGTATAGAGCATAGAGAAGCAGCACTGTTTTTGGATGAATATGGTCTTTTTGAAGATAGATGGGTGCGGTCATGGCCAATACTGCAATTTTAAGGCCATAGTTTAGAGATGATTTGTGGCCGCTTCCTTTGCTTATTTTTTCCTGGGCTGGTTTGTCCGGGCTCTGTCGAAACTTGATGGGCAGACAAGCCAGAGAGATGAAATTCGGGAAAGAGAGGGGAACAGGGTAGGCTGATAGAGGGCCATGGCCGAAGGCAAAGAGAAGGAGCTTGAAGTTTGCGAGCCATGCGAGGAAGAAAGATGTTGGACCTCCAAGAAAGATGGTGGAGAGATTGAGAGGGAGGAAGAAAAGGAAGAGTATGACTGGGAGTACTGCGAAGAATCTGATCGCTCCTTTGGAGATAATCTTACCCACCATGTGACAGTACCACAGTGATAACAAAGCTGATGCCCATACCATGAAGAAGTTTTTGATCTCACCCTCCATTTTTCTCGCTCTTAAATTCTCTGTAACTCACCGGAAGGATTGGTATATAGCAGGGATGCTGTTTATTTCGAATGAGCGACGGTGAATAAAACTGGGTTGTGAAACCAGGCAGATAATGAAGACCTGGGCATGCAGCAAAAAGAGAGAGAAAATAGGAAGAGATGTTAGGGGCATATGTTTGTCCTGCTCCTAGTCTGTCTTGATCAAATCCGTCGCCGTTTTATATAGCTGCATTTATTGCCGTGTTAGCTCCTCTGTACAATTTAGAAGAATTCATAGAGTACCCGTGGAAAAGTTCGCCTGGGTCTGCGTCCTAATTCCAGTCAAATCTATATACATCGTCAAAATTGACAATATTATAGAGTGTCACTTCCGCCGCCGCCGCCGCCGCGAGGCCTAGTTCGTGATTCCACATTCAGACGTGTTTTTTCTTTCCTGCCATTTGTCACTCTTTACTATTGATATCTTTGTGCATGATGATTCCACTGCCTAGCGGTATATTTTTTTAGTTTAAAACAAAAACTTAATTAAATCAAATTAAAAAGATTCTTAGCTAAAACTATCCACTAAGTTCAAAAAATTGTATAATTTTGTTAATTTCAGATTAGTTCTTATAAATATTTTAGATGCGCTCACCTTTGTAAGAAAAATCTATAGTTGAAAAATCTATATTTTAGATATGCTCATCTAATGATTACATATATTTATTAAATATCTATAGTTGAAAAATCTTGCCAACAAATTGAGAAGTAGAACATTGCAAATCATTAGATGCGTGACGTTAATACTTAAGCTTTTCACAAGAATTTATTTCCATGTTATTAATTTATAATGAAGTGAATTAATTTATCAACCATTACAATTTGGTTTTTCATATGGTTCTCGTTCCCATGCCGTGTTCTAACTCTTGCGATATTGCTGGAGATGTTCCCGGTGGTTTCCATTCAGTTTTGTGAGAAATATTTATGCTTAACATGGAAGGGTTTTCATTCCGTTTTAAAAATATTTTTGAATAAAAAATAAAAATTATTTATTATAATTTTCATATGATAATATTTAAAAATAAAACAAAAAATTATTTTAATATATTTTTAAACAAAAAATATTTTAAAAAACAAAATTAACTTTAAACCGTGAATAAATATTTTTGCTCGGAAACCAATTGCCCAATGGTTCAGCATCTCCAAGAGACTAAAGTAATAGTGATAGGAAAAGGGAGAAACACAAAAGCCCAATCGGTTTTCCAATTCTCTTCCGGCCAGTTGCCCAAGAAACACCATCTCTCCACCACTCTTCCTCTCAAGTCTCCTCAGGTAACCCCGATGTCAGCTTCCCTGGCTGGCGGCATCGCTATTATAGTTTTTTTTATCCAAGAAAATTTAAATCTCAAAAAAATGTATTTTATGAATTTAAATGAGCAAGTAAAATTTAGGTTGTCTCAGATTTTTATAAGAGATTCATGCAATATTAAACACTAATTGCATGTTCGAGAATATAATTGTAGTTGTTTTTTAAAGTGTTTTTTGATTAAAAAAATATATTAATAATGTTTTTTTTTAAAAAAATATTTTTTAAACATTCATTTATACTTTATTTAAATCATGCTAATATTTTATTTTAAAGAGCTTATGTTGAAGATTAAATTCCAAGAAAGTTTTAATCCAAAAAGTAAGTGAACTAAACTTTTTATTTGACCTTAAATATACCCATTAATCATGTTTTAAACTAATTCTCCAAGAAAAAAAACTCAGTGACCAAATTATAAAACAATAAAAAATTAAGAGACCTAAAAAAATGGCTATGAATAATAAAAGGAACATAAGAGAATAAATAATGAATATATGATCGATTTATAAAATAATAACACGCAAAACATCTAGAAAGAAAGTTTTGTAAATTGCGAGCAGAAAATGTGAAAAATGAACGGTGTTTTAATTAAGAATAATGTTTAATTTACTAGATGGAGAATGGGCCGGGAAAAAAACGGGGTGCAAAACTGTCAGAAGTGGGATTTGAACCCACGCCCTCTCACGAAGACCAGAACTTGAGTCTGGCGCCTTAGACCACTCGGCCATCCTGACACGGACGATTAGACTTGACAGTTTAATTATAGCAATCAATACACTTGGAGCCCATCAAGAAGTCACACGTGGTCGAATCAGCCTCTTTTATTAATTTACCGATGATTTAAGTCCCGATGTTCACTGATATGCTTGGGTGTGGCAATGTATAACGGAAAACTGGTTAATTATTTTTAAAAGTATTTTTTATTTAGAAATATATTAAAAAAATATTTTTTAATTTTTTTATATTCATACATGAAAATAATTTTAAAGCATTATTTTTTTTTAATTTAATATAAAAAATATATATTTTTTCAAAAATATTTTTAAAATACCTCAAATAAAATTTGCGGTAGACTCAGTTTAGAAAAAAAAAAAATATAATACCGAATGCTACAAATTTAAGCGTCGGTTTCTATTTTGTTTTCACAGCCTTTCTATTCTCACTCGGAAATCGATAACAAAAATGTGAATGGTAGTTTCTCTGGAAAATCCATGTTAATGTATTGGAATAATAAAATAATTATTTTATTATTTCAAGAAAAATCATTAAACTTTCTCTTCAAGGTAATATGGGTTTTCTTGCATAGCCTACAAATCATTCTCAGATGATGTTCGACATATCTTGGCAAGTCCTTCATCCACCGATGACACATGTGGCAAACAAACCTAAGGCTTGACGTCAATATTATTTTCTTTTCCTTACTTTATTCTTTTTAATTTTCAAGTTTAAACCTCTAATTTCTCAAAGTAACCACTAAACGACACACTACGTTCTGCTTGAACGCAACAAATCTCCTCTGTAGACTTATGTTTGTGGTTTAGGAGCCAGGTTAGGTGACATATTTGTCTATCCTGGTTCAATATATTTTCTTAGTTTCAGTTTAGTCCTTTAAAACTAAATTATTTTTTTCTACTTTATTTTACTAAAGCAGACATTAATTGAGCGATAGAATTCTCTTAAAACATGGCGACAACCCTACATCTAGAAACAAAATAAACCAAAAAAGTCAAATATCAAATAAAATCGATGTAAATAGATCACAATTAAAAAAGGTTAAGTGACCAAAAAAAACTTCTCCTAGTAGTACTAAATTACATACATTACAATGCCTATGCCGAGAACCAGCTGAAGATTGCACATTCACTTAGGCCATTAGCGACGAAAGACTCATTCGATGGGTGAGTTTTTTTCTCCTCGGCACCTCTACCTCTTGATTCCTCCTGCCCTGACCCTTTTTCCGGCAGCCGCTGCTGCCCTTTTCTCTTTTCTTCTCCGCATAACATAATCTTCAGGAATAAATACATCCATGAACAGCGTCGGAAGATTTTGATGAGCAAATTTGACTGGGGTGGTGCAAAGTGGTGCACTTGAGCCTGAATGGAAGGAAAAATCATGAATTTATAGTGAAAATGAAGTGGGGATACCATGGGCGTGGATGCCCATGTTTTATCTCCAAACAAGCAACACTTGTTAATTTCTATGAAGTTAGAGTTAATTACCTAGGATGCATCTTGGTTTCCGGGAAGTTTTTGACCTTATTGCATGCCATGTAAGGCATCGAGGGAGAAAGGGGCATGTGAAAGGCTATAGAGAGAGACAAGTGTAAGTGAAAGTAATGCATCCTTTTATTTTGTTCCCATACATGAGTTCTGTTCTGTCGGTTGGTTTGTCTTCTATGAGAACACCTGCTGCTCAAGTAAGTTTTTCATGTTTTAAAATCTAGTAAGTCTCACGACTGTTAGACTCTTTAACAAATAACTAAAAGAATACGAAAAATACTATTCATTACTGTTCATTGTCTCTGAAAACACTGTGGACGCGAGCTTTTTCATCCGTGTGTCGCGCGAGTTCGTCCACCCTATTTTTTTTTGTTTTTTTCCGTCTGTGAACAGTGCATTACCGATTAAAGCCCCCGAAAAAGACAAAATAGTGCACAGTTACAGGGGCTCTCTCGGGTTTTCTCACTTTCTCGGAACAGTGCACTGCCGAAAAAGGGCCCAGAAAACGACAAATTAGCTAACAGGAGACGGGGGCAGCGCCGTCCTTTCCATTCCGGTTTTTTTGTAATTACGGGTGGGGTCAGGGGCGATCCGGTAATTCGCCCATTATTTTATTATTTTTTTTCCCAGCAGGGCGGCTGGCGTGTCCGTCCAGCCCGGCGAGTTCAGCGCTTACGCGCCTCTTTGGCGGCAGCGTGCGACTGCTTCCGCCCTCAAAAATTGACTTCCGCCTCTCGAGGGCGATGCGCCCGGGAGGTCCTCTATCCTCCGGGCTGGCAGCGTTCCATCAACCGATGACCGGTTAAGCCGCGGCGGACGGGTTTCGCTCCGACGTCCCTTTTCTCTCTCCTCCCGCCCCCAAATGCAGATAAGGTCCCTGATGTTTGTGTGAAGTTCCATTTGGTCCCTAAGGTTTTTATTTCGTTTTTATTACTGATTTATTCAAATTAAAGTTTTATTGTTTTCAATTGTGCCCTCCAATTAAAAGCTGATTATATAAGAACGTTTTATTTCGGTCCTTATACTTTTTGATTTTGTATTTATTTTTTTTATTCAGTCAATTATTCGGTACGAGATGTTTTGATTTCTTTGATTTGGTCCTCCAATTGAAATTGGTAATATATACAAAGTTTGATTTCAGTCCCTCTTCTTCGATTTTTTTTTAAAAAATGGCAGCGAGTTTTCAATATTTATTTTTTGGTCCTCCGAATTTGTTTTTTTCTTTAATTTTATCCTTTAATTGGAATTAATTTAATATATGTTATTTTTTCATTTAGGTCCTTATTCTTTTAATTTTTTTTATTTGTTATTAATTCATTGTTTTTTTTTGTTTTTTTTTGTATTTTTTAATTGATTGATTTTTTTTATTGTTTTTTTATACAAATATTATGCTTTTTTTGTAATAATTTCCCTGGGCAATTTAATTATTTGAATTCCTTTTTTTATTAATATTGCTCATTTTTTCTCTTTGTTCATTTATTTTGTTTTTTGCTTCTCTTTTTTTTCTTCTTTGGATTTGGTGATTTTTATGATTTGATTATTTATGCAATAATCATGATATTATTACTTTTGTCCATGTATATATAAGTGTGTTTAACACAATAATAATAATAATAATAATAATAATAATAATAATAATAATAATAATAATAATAATAATAATAATAATAATAATAATAATAATAATAATAATAATAATAATAATTTAATTGTTTTTCTTGCTTCCCCTTTTGTTAATTTTTTTTCCTTCATATAATTTAATAATTTTTATTGTTTTGACAGTAATGGCAATGATATTTTTTTTTCCTTTTGTTAAAGTTTCTAAAATATTTTTAGTCTTTCATTAATTATATGTTCTAATATTTATTGAATATTATCTCATAGGAATATATATATATATAGCTAAGAAAGAAAAACATGACCTAAAATTTTTTTAAATAAAAAAAAATTAATATCAGTATTCTTAAATACATGTAATATAATCATATAATGATAAATCGGATAAAATAAAATAAAAATTGTCTTCGAATTTTAATTTTGTACTTAACACAATAATAATAATAATAATAATAATAACAATAATAATAATAATAATAATAATAATAATAATAATAATAATATAATAATAATAATAATAATAATAATAATAATTTAATTATTTTTCTTGCTTCCTCTTTTGTTAATGTTTTTTTTTTCCTTCGTATAATTTAATAATTTTTATTGTTTTGACAATAATGGCAATGATTTTTTTTTCCTTTTGTTAAAGTTTCTCAAATAATTTTAATCTTTCATTAATTATATGTTCTAATATTTATTGAATATTATCTCATAGGAATATATATAGGGCGAAGAAAACATGACCTAAATTTTTTTAGTAAAAAAAATTAATATCAGTATTCTTAAATACATCTAATATAATCATATAATGATAAATCGGATAAAATAAAAAAAAATTGTATTCGAATTTTAATTTTGTACTTAACACAATAATAATAATAAGAATAAGAATAATAATGATAATAATAATTTAATTGTTTTTCTTGCTTACTCTTTTGTTAATGTTTTTTTTTCTCTGTATAATTTAATAATTTTTAATCTTTTAGCAGTGATGGCAATGATATTTTTTTTTCCCTTTTGTTAAAGTTTCTAAAATAATTTTAGTCTTTCATAATAATAAAAATAATAATATAATTATATTCAGCTTAAAAATAATAATAATAATAATAATAATAATAATAATAATAATAATAATAATAATAACAATAATAATAACAATAATAAAAATAATAATAATAATAATAATAACAATTTTTTCAATAATAATAATAATAACAATAATAATAAGAACAATAATAAGAATAATAATAACAATAATAATA
This sequence comes from Salix viminalis, assembly GCA_029228465.1. Lineage (NCBI taxonomy): Eukaryota > Viridiplantae > Streptophyta > Magnoliopsida > Malpighiales > Salicaceae > Salix > Salix viminalis. Next base: position 5,693,775 of record CM055426.1, read on the forward strand.
ATAATAACAATAATAATAACAATAACAATAATAATAATAATAATAATAACAATAATAATAATAACAATTATTTTTGTTAGTAACTCTTTTGTTAATATTTTTTTTGCTCTTCATAATTTAATAATTTCTATTGTTTTGACAATAATGGTGTTAATTTTTTTATATATATTTTTTAGTCTTTAAGCCTAAGAATATATATAGGGAAAAAAGAAAAACATGACCTAGGATTTTTTTTAATATAAAAAATTAATATAAGTATTCTGAGATACATTTAATATAGTTATATAATAGTAGATGATCTGCCACACAATTACAAATAACCGATTAAAACACATTCACAAATTTAATTTTTTTTATTTATAGAATAATGTCTACTTTTGTCCATGTATATATAAGTGTACTTAACACAATAATCATAATAATAATAATAATAATAATAATAATAATAATAATAACAATAACAACAACAACAACAATAATAATAATAACAATAATAATAATAATAACAATAATAATAACAATAATAACAATAATAACAATAATAATAACAATAATAATACCAATAATAATAATAATAATAATAATAATAACAATAATAATAATAACAATAATAATAATAATAATAATAACAATTATTTTGTTAGTAACTCTTTTGTTAATATTTTTTTTGCTCTTCATAATTTAATAATTTCTATTCTTTTGACAATAATGGTGTTAATTTTTTTTATATATATTTTTTTAATCTTTAAGCCTAAGAATATATATAGGGAAAAAAAAACATGACCTAGGATTTTTTTTAATATAAAAAAAATTAATATAAGTATTCGAGATACATTTAATATAGTTATATAATAGTAGATGATCGACCACACAATTACAAATAACCCGATTAAAACACATTCACAAATTGATCAATAAACTACAACAAAAAAAATATCACACCAAACAATCAAATAATTCACCATACAAATGGATACAAAAAAATATTTTCCATAACCCGATAAACACAAGCTGAATAAAGAAAAAATTAGATGATCGACCACACAATTACAACAAAACCAACCACCAACAAATTCCCGATTGACTACTGACAAACAAAAAATCTCTAATCAATATAATCTATTACATTTTTTTCAACCAACTGATTATATAATTATCAATCCAATTAAAACACACCCGGATAATCAAAACATTGCAATTTTGCAATCTATGAGTTAATTAAATCAACACACAATTCAAATCCAAAGCTGTGACTAAATTATTCTCCAAGACAGTAAAATAATGTCAACAACCAACTAAATCAATGCAAACAAAAAAATAATCTATCTTTAATACATTTCAGCGATTATAATATTGGTATCAACCCGGGTTAAATGCTTAATAACTGTTAAAAAAATATTTAACAATCAAAACATTCGAGTTCAAGACAACAAAATATCATCTTTCATTCATTTTATTGATTACTGATTTACATCAACCAATTAAATAACCATCAAAACAATCAATACATACTAAACAATTAATCAATTATGGTCTTGCAATACTCAAATTACAATTAGTTGATCTTTCATAAAATTTTATAAAGCTTATCATTTTTTAAATTTCAAAATTGAATTACTATCCGAGTTTTTAATCTTATAACAATAATCAACTAATTCAATACATAAAAAAAAATTATAGCATGATTTAAAATTTACAATTCTCTATCTATCAACTAAAA